>LPNX010017815.1:117984-224562 GCA_001517045.1 Pseudotsuga menziesii | reverse complement strand
AAATGTCATAAAGTACTTGTTCCCATTTGCTGAAGGAGTTGGCATTGGGCCACACAAATCAGAATGTACTAGTTCTAATTTCCTACTTGCTCTGAAATTTGATTCATGGAATGGAAACTTACTATGTTTCCCTAAAATACATGCATCACATTTATTCTTCTCTTTAGGAATGGTGGGCAAGCCAAATACACCATTCTTTCTCAACAAACAAATACTTTTATAATTTAGATGACCAAATCTTGCATGCCACAATGAGCTAGATGACATATTACCTTCTCCATGCTGAGAGAGGTAGGCATAGTTCTGAAATCTTGCGGATGAACCCTTGAGCTTCAGCAGCTTTCCATCTTCGTATCCAGTCATGATGACTTGGTTGTCAGAGGACTTTCTTATTTCAACGATTCCATCAAATATGTGGATGGAATGGCCTTGCTGTCGAATTTCCACCATGGACAGCAGGCTTCTCTGCAACTCAGGAATATAGAGAACATTCTTCAACAAGAAATCAGGGAATCCAGGCATCTTCAGTTGAATGGTGCCCATTCCTTTTGGTTTAATACTTGACTAATCTGCAAAGTAAACTATGCCATCTATTGATTCATTAAGTTCTTCAAAACAATCTTTTCTGAATGTCATGTGTGATGTTGCACCAGTATCAAGCAGCCAACAATCTTTATAAGATGAGAGAGAATTCATTTCATTAAATCCAAGATTACAATGTGCAACAATACAAGAATCAGAAGCTTTACTAGCATCTTGGTCATTTTTCTTCTGGTTGTGCTTGTATTTGATGGAGTCCCATGAAGCCCAACACCGATCTGATGTGTGCCCAATCTTTCTGCAACGCTTGCACTGCAAATTTGATCTTTTGCTTCTGCCCCCTCTGCCTCTGAAATTTCTTCTTCTTCTTCTTCCTCTCTCTTTGCCGCAATCTCCCTTGGAAGCGTCTTTGGATTGGTATTTGCCGGCAAGGGCAGTACCAATACTAGATGCCAAAGAGTGCATCTCTAATCTGAAAAATATAACTTGCAGAATGCTTTAGAAAAAATATATGGGATGTAGGTTTTGATTCCTGCTCCTTTACAGATTACAATATGATTCTGCAAATAATTCTACTGTCCTATCAAAACAATCTTGCAGCTACTCTATATTTAATTTCTATATCATTTCAATATATAAATTCTGTGCACAATGCAGGTCTGAATCTCTCCACTTTTACAATACAGTCTATGCTACAATTAACCAACAATCTTCTCATGCAGGTTACAGCTTTAGTTTCAAAGCACAGTTACAAATTGAAAGAAAAAGAAACGCAGCAATTCGATGCTATATCATACATAGGCTTCTTTAATACAAAATATATCAATTCGTCCACAGCAGCAGCAAATAGAAGGATATAATATTCACATTCAGCTCCACGCAGCTCAGGCAGCTCTTTCCACCAACGCATGCAGCTCTTCAACTTCAGTCACAGCAATGGTCCACACAGCTCAAAACGCTCAACGAGTCTTCAATCTTCAAATAATCTTCACAGTCGCAGCTCATACAACAGCATCATGAAAATATTTGCAGACTATTCTCAGTCACTTCGATGCATATAGAAAGCTCACAGCTCCAATGCAGCAGGCAGCACTCTGGTTAGATTTAGGGTTTAAGACAAACACATTATACAAACACATTATACAACGATCATGGCTTCATCGGCTACTATCTTTTCTGTTATTGTAATCACTGCGATTCTGGATTCAAGAGAAGCAACTCCTTCACAAAATGAAAGCATCGATTCTCCTTCACGCAAGCATCAAATCCCCAGTATGGTCATGGGTTTGATCCAAGACGCTCATTTCTGTATGCTCGACTTCTTAGCTTTTTCTCAAATGCAAAGTTTCATTTGGAAGGTGTGGGGAATGTGGATAGTCAAAGTGGTGATGGAGTCTTATATATATAGTCACATGGAATGATTAATATGGTGAGTACTTGGCCAAAGATCCAAGTCTTCCTCTACATTACATTAAACTTCCCGCACATAAAACTAGGGAAAAATTAGGGTTTATGCACCTCAACAACACTTTACCTCCACGCAGTCGCAGAATGCAGTCCACGCTCAGTATTTAGCAGTATTTAGTCCATACAGAAATCAAATAGACCATTGTTACAGCAACAAACCTTTGTAGCCATGGGTATAACTCCCAGGCAGTCTTCAACAGGCCTTCAACGTGACTAAATCGAAACAGGAAGCATACAATTCTGGACTGAAGAGCTCTCAAAATGGAAATATCAACAGCAAATATCAACCATCAACAGCATGTATTATATCAACCATCAACAGAAAATATCAACCATCAACAGCATGTAGTATATCAACCATCAACAACAAATATCAACCATCAACAGCATGATGGTAAATTTTCTCATTCATCATTTTTTTGATGGTAAATATGAACAATTGAGAAGGAAGATTGAAGCACCTTGAAGGATCTATAGTTATAAAGCAAGTTAAAGGTTTGAAAGCTTGTAATTGAGGAGCAGAAAAAACAAACTATATTCAATTGATCATTGTGGTGATGGGGAATGTATGTAACCAAGGAAGAAAATCAGCAAGGAAGAAGAGACCTCAAGAATTCATTGAAGAAGAGAAATAAAATGAAAGAATAGACATGATGAATTGGAGGATTTCTTTGGAAACTAATACAAATCCAATTATAGAGGATACCATAGTTCATCCTATTAATCCACCACAAGAAAAAGGGAAGCATTCACTATAGGGACCTTCAATTTCCATAATAGTTGTTGAACAAGCACCCCATGGAAGTATCCAAGAAGCAAAACGTAGGTGCTCATTAGGGGATGTTTTAATTCCCACATCAAGTCAAAGTGATAAGTTACCATCTCAAGACGAAGCTCATGAAGAGGCATTGGACATGGATCATACTGTTGAAGAGGCGTTGGACATGGAGCCTATTGTTGAAGAAGAAAATATTATCCGGACCATCAATGAGGATGTTCGACTTCCACCATCCAACTACCAGGAAGAGAATGAAGGACATGAAGTTGCTACTAAAATGCCAGAGCATATTGTTGATGTGCCAGATGATAGAATTCCAACCCCCTTACCTCCATCAGAAAGCACATGTCGAAGAACTCCCAAGCGTATACAATTTGATGAAGGACTCCTCAATTCCATTGAAGGTACACTATCTAAACGTAGTATTTCTTATCAAACTCAATAGATACTAAATAAATATTTTGTTTCTAAATGTGAGGGAGATAAATGTAGATTATTTTTATCATTGTTAAAATCTAGGGGCATGAATATTGTTAGGAAATGGTTAGGGATAAAGATGATAAAGTCTTTTGGACCAAGTTCTCATATAGTTAAAACATTAGTAGATGTCTTTGGTAAAATTGGTAAGAACACACATGGAAAGGACCGCAATGCGGCTCGTCGTGTGTTGTCACAAGAAATTGTAAAGAAGAACACTAGGGTCCTTCATTTTCTCAAGCCTACATCTAAACTAGTTGATTTGAATGTAAAAACCCTTTGTAGGTATTCTATTAGATGAGAACATTTTGACACAACCACTCAAACAGATTTTTGGGCCTTTATTGGTCGATTGCCACAACGTGACCTGAAGCTAGTTGATGTAGTAAAGGGACTAGTGCAGAGTTTTTGGCATGAGCACACAAGGCCTTCTTCAAAACGGAAGGATGTACTAAAACTGAGAAGGGGTTCAAAGGATCGTGAACCACATATTAAGCATCTTCTTGATATAACACAAAGAGAACTATATGAGACATTTTGGAATGAACATAGACAATTGAATTTGGGGCAAAGATCTTTTGAGAAATGTAAGCCCTACTATGTTAGAATAAATACTCTTCATAACACTTGTTGATGTAGATACCATGTAGAATATGAATATTAGTTTGAAACATTTTTGTACATTCGTTGTGTGTTGCATAGTAACCATGTGCAGGATTGGTCCTTGACAATACCAATGACTTCATCAAGAGAATTCATTCATAGTATCATGTGCAATAGGCCTGAGGGGAAAACATACTGTGCAAAATCTTGTTTGGATGGAACTTGCTCCAACTGTGCTGGAATGGCATTATTGATCCAATGTATGCACAAGAGTGGAGAAAATGAATTTGGGACTATGGTTAAAGACATGAAAAGTTTCAAATATATCAGCTATGAAATAGTCCTAGGGAATGAAAGAAAAAAAATGCAATTTGTGACATCTCAGGTACATGCATTTATCTATAAATTTATGTTTTAACAGTTACATTTCATTCCCGACTTACAAAAAAACCGATATTGAGATCATTTTGTGTCAACAGGTACAAGTTAGTGACTTCGTCAAGGAATTTATGGAAAAGACACATCAATATGTTCAGCATGTCCACTTGGCACGATGGAAGGATGAGAAGTTTAGAATATGCAGAGATACATTTCCCTGTGGTACTATACTTTCAGTTGTCGATTTTGCTGAGAACTACACTCTACAACCTAAAAATGAGATCCAAAGTCAATATTATCACTCTGAGCAATTTTCCTTGATGGTGCATATCACATATAGAATGGCCCAAATAGCAGTGAAGAGCAAAGAGAAATTCTAAAGGAATATCACTTCTACATAAGTGATGATAGGTTCCATGACTTCCACTATGTACGTCATTGCTTCATCATGTTATATGATCATTTGAAGGGCAGGAACATACATATGGATCGACACTAGATTTCATCTCATGGATGTGTTGGTCAGTTCAAAAATGAACGCATATTTCAATGGTTGTGTTCATTGCATAAAAACTACAAAGTTCCACATATGTGGAAGTATTTTGAGACTGGGCATGCTAAAGGAGAGCATGATGGATCCAGAGCATGTGTCAAAAAATCCCTAAGAAAAGAGGAATGGAAATTATCTATAGTATCTACTATTCGAAATGCTCAATATATAGTCAGGTGGTGCACGTCAGTGATGGGAGAGGAATCAACTATGTGAGTAAAATCCACAAGAAAGAGACATGTGGAGAGATTTTCTTGGGAGGTGGTAGACATAGATTGTTCACATGCATGGGAATGCAAGAATGTTCCTGGGATTTGTGGTTTTCATTCGGTTCGAAGCTCTAATAACCCAGTATTTGAAATTTGGACCAGAAAACTAGCTTTTTTTGCCTGCCTTGTTGTGATGGTTACTGGGATGGGTGTGAATCATTGGATTGGGTTGATGGATGGGATCGCATATCACTTCCACTTGATCAATGTGCAATTGTTGAGTTAAATCCATTGGAAGAAGACCAATAATCTATTTCTATAGATTTTGATCATGCATCAGACCTTGTACAACCTAGTATGATGCATTTCCTTAACATTTTTTCGTTTATTTACATAGTCTTGAAACTTACATTAATGGCCTTGTATCACATGAAAAATATTTGATCATATACCTACAATCATATTATGCAGGAAACATATACATAGTGGTTGCCTCAAAAGATAGTGAATGGGGTGGTGATTATTGGTCGGTACGTTGTATAGAGGGAAAGCAAACCCTCATTATGTCCATGACTGATGATGAAAACAACCACTTCCCAATCGGGTCTATGCTTGTTAAAGGTGAATACCCTACACATGACAACAATTCAAGAAAGAATGGTGGATATGTTTATAGGGATTACAAACCCGGTGCAAGTGTGTATCACTTTACCAACTTAATCATTGGTACAAACCTCCAGGTACAAACAATGCCTAGCCGAAATTCATCGCAATTCTTCCTTCTTTGTCCCATGGGTGGTGAGCCAGTATTTAAAGGCATGGGAGGATAGGTATGGTTGAGGATCTCATGGGTGAGGTGGAGATTAGATCCTAAAAGGGAGGATCTCAAGCTCTAGCTGGTCCTAAACCATAGGGATGAGGCTCCACGGAGGTTAGCTTCGAGAATACTCTCAAAGCTTCTCTTTTTGCCTTGAAAAATCGAGCACCGCTTCTCCAAAGAAGCAAACAGGGAATGATAAGGGGGCACCGCTTCTTGCAGTAAGGGAAAGAGTGGTGACCCCTCTCTTTGCTCATGTATCAGGAGCGGTGTTGGCTCTTTGCTTCTTGGGTAACACTTTCTTTCAATGGGGAAAGAGCGTTACCAGCTCAAAAGAGGGAAAATTGCAAGGGTTTAATTTATTCCTTCATTTTTCTAGGGAAAACTTTGAGGGATTGGAGCAAATAAGGGGATACCTATCTCATAACATGAGGGTGACGAGAATTCAGTATAATAGAGATTCATTGAAGGATTCTCTAAGGTTACACATGCCATCACTTCCTTGCAAAGGAAGGCTATAAATTTTGAATGGACATCGAAGTGTGAAGAAAGCTTCCAGCTGTTGAAGAATCTTCTCACAAGTGCACCAGTCTTAAAAGTTGCAAACCCAAAAAAATATTTTGTGCTGTGTACTGATGCATCCAGAATATGACTCCAAGGATTTCTTATGCAGGACAACCACGTGATTTGTTATGAGTCAATAAATTTGAAGGAGCATGAGAAGAACTATGCCACTCATGACCTAGAGCTTGCAGCCATAGTACATGCTCTCAACATGTGGAGGCATTACTTGATGGGCAAGAGATGTGAGCTAAGGACATACCATTGTGGTATGAAGTACTTGTTTGATCATCCAATGTTAAATGCTAGGAAAGCTAGATGGATGGATTTTTGATGTGAGTTTGATTTTGAAATCAAGCACATAAAAGGAAAGGAGAACAAGGTAGTTGATGCACTCAGTAGGAAGGTGCAGGAAATGCATGTGGCATCTCTTAGTATTTTCCAGTCAAATTTTAGACAAAAGATTGTTAACCATACTGCTGGAGATGAGTTGTATAAGTGGGTAAAAGAAAAATTTCAGCAACAAAGTCTTGAGAAGAGATATGAGGGATATAAATTGGAAGAAGATGGAATTCTTACCTATAAGAACAGAGTCTATATTCCAAATGTAGTAGATTTGAGGAGAACGGTTATGGATGAGACCAATCAAGCTCCATATTCTGGTCATCCAGGATATCAGAAGACAATTGCTATAGCCAAAAAGTAGTATTTTTGGTCAAGAATGAAAAAGGATATGGCTGAGTACATTTCCAGGTGCATGAAATGTCAGCAGGTAAAGGTTGAGCATCAACACCCAACAGGTTTGTTGCATCCTTTGCACATTCCAGAATGGAAATGGGAAGTTATTTCCATGGATTTTATTACAGGATTGCTAGTGACTTGGGGACAACATGATTCCATCATGGTTGTGGTGGACAAGTTGACAAAGGTAGCAAATTTCATACCGGTTAAGTCTAGGCATAAGAATGATGACATTCCAAAGATATTCATGAAGGAGATTTTCAAATTGCATGGGTTGCCTAAGGCAATAGTCTCTGATAGAGATGTCAAGTTCACTTCCAATTTCTGGAAGGGGTTGTTTGCGGATTTGGGTACAAAGTCAAACTTTAGCACTGCCTACCATCCTCAGACTGATGGTTAGACAGAGAGAGTGAATCAAGTGCTTGAAGACATGCTTTGCATGTATGTGATGGACAAAACAACCAAGTGGGAAGATTATTTAGACCTAGTAGAGTTTTCTTATAACAATGGATAGCAAACATCCTTGGGGATGAGTCCATATGAAGCTTTGTATGGTAGAAGGTGTAGGACACTACTGACTTGGGATAATCCAGTGAACAGGGTTGTGCTTGGTCTAAAATTGCTCAAGGAGATGGAGCAGGAGGTTGTAAAGATCAAACATAATCTAAAAGCAGCTCAGGATAGATAGAAAAGCTATGCAGATAAGCATAGGGTGAACAGAGCATTCAGTGTTGGGGATTATGTTTACCTCAGAGTGAGGGAAAAGAAGAGTTCCTTGAAGCTTGGAAGTTGTGCCAAGTTGTCACCTAGATATTGTGGGCCCTTCAAAGTGCTTGAAAGAATAGGGCCAGTTGCATATAGACTTGCATTGCCTACTAGCACTAGAGCTAATAATGTTTTTCATGCTTCTTTGCTTCAAAAATATGTACATGATCCTAACCATGTGATAAATTGGAGTGTGATTCAGGTGGAACCCGAGGGAAAGTTTGAAATCGAGCCAATACGCATCCTCGACAGGAAGGTCACAATGCTCTGGAACAGAGCCATAGGGCAGGTAAAGGTACAATGGGAGAACTAAGGTCCTAAAGAGGCTACATGGGAGCTAGAGGATGCCATGTTATTGGCACATCCATTTTTTTTCAATTCCACGTAGCACTGAGGCGATGCCAGTGTAACATTTTTGTTCAATTTTGTAAAGCACTAAGGACAGTGCTATTGAAGGGGGAGAGGATTTTGACCCCATTTGGATTAAATGTATATGATGTATATATTGCAATTAATCATGGTGTGGAGTTATGGAAAAACTCTCCACCATGGAATATCGTTTTTATGTTCCAATGATTAAGTCAATGCCAATGGTATTTTGTTCTAGCCAAGCACATAATGATTTTAAATCATCATGTAAATATGCAATTAATTAAAAGCGCACAACTAGCTATGTGAATTCAACAATAATGAGAAGGGGCATGGTTTCCTAAGGATAGGGGGGGAATATTCAAACCTTTAGGGCCAATGGGGAAAAGCCAAATGTCAAAGGGGGAACCCACCAAAACTATCAACTACCCTTTCTTGTCTTATTCACCTAATCATTTATTACTGCCAAAAGTTGGTTGAGTTGGTTATTGCATGGGATGGGCAAGGTATGACAACCCAAATTCGAAATGGAGAAGCCATCAGTCCTTGGGAAACATATTTTGACTCCTTAAGCAAGTAAAAAACAAAAAATGAATGCCATTCTACCATGCTTCCACGTTTTCATGTTTTCCTCACTATCTTTCCTTCATGTGAGCTCTCTCAGGCATCCAGAACTTCCTGTGTGTGTTTTCATTCCACGTTTTTGGTTGTTGGCTTCATTTTCCCATGGATGGTAGGCCGTTTTTGTAATTCCAAGGATTGGGTTGGTTTTCCTCACATTTTTTGAGCTGCTGGTGCATTTTCCACTCATGATTTTGTTGTTTCATGTGTTTTTACCATGACTGTGAAGTGCTTTTGTTAGCTTCTAGTGGCTGGGGTCTCTGTTAGGCATTTTGGTGTTGTTTCCACATGCCCACAATGGGGAATTTCATTGTTTAGTGTTTCCCAGCAAGTGGGAGAACAGAGCCATGAATTTTGGGTGCAGTTGAGGTCGTTCTGGCCATGTTAAGGCCATAAATGACTCTAGAATTCAAGTTGCTTAGTCTGAGTCATTTTATTCGATTTTCATACCCGATTTGACCTCTGTGGTGTGTTTCCCTTCAAATTCTAGAGCTATGAATTGCTATGTATTCTGTGGTTGTTGGTCTTTAGATTGTTCGGGATTGGAATGGAGCCTGAGTGTGCTTTATAAACCTAGTGTGTGCAGGAGCCTCACAGACAGAGCTAGAGGGATAGCTTTCTTTTCTACACCCCTGAATAGCACTTGAAGGGAAGTGATGGCCTGAGGGACTATGTAGAAAAGAAGAAAATGATTCCTTGTGTTGGGTGTGTGTGGATGTATTAGAAGTCAGGCTAGTTCTGGTGCATGTGTTCTTATCTCTTTAGTGAGCCCACTAGGTTAGCATCCAGCGTTTCCACCTCCTGTTAGCCCGATAAACCCAATTGTGTTGGCTTGGCTGAGTTGGGTATCCTTGGCTATGTGTGAGCCTACTAGTTTCCCCTTATTCCTTGTGGAATCATGCCCAGCTTGAGGGTGGCATTGTTGGTGAGGGATTGATGAGCACACTAGCCTATGGTTGGGTGGGACGTTGCAGCGACGTAGTTGGTTGTGGGATAAGCTTGTGTTAAAGATAAGTATCTCTTGTCCATTCTGTCTTTGGAATTGCATTTATTGCTTAAATGAGATGATGAACATGCTCAAATGTATTAGATGATTGTGTTTTTTTTCCGCTGTATGTTTAACTGAATAATGCATCTGTGTATGTTTCATTTCCAATGCATTTTATATCTTATGATCACAGGGCTTAGTTACCCAAAATGTTAGAATTGTAGTCACATCCTCTCACCGGTAGAAGGGTGGGGACGTGACAGTTTTTTGCCACATTTATTAGTGCTTCTCCAATTGTCTTTTCCAACATCCATTAGTAAACATTATCCTTTTTTTAATCATTGTTTTAACACATTCTAATATAACCGCAAACCTACCTTAGGTAGATCCATATACATATGAACACGATTCATCCTCCGTAATACACTTTACTTGCATATTGGAAACCACTTTGTCGTTATTGTCGTTATATCTAACTATAAAATCATGGGTAATTTGAGGGTGTATTTACCATAGGAATTTGTATTGCAATCTCGTAACATCTTAGATGAAAACTCAAGTTTTTCAGACTTGCATTGGAGCCTCCACATTTCTCCATCTCAACTGAAAATGACATCGTAGAGTCAGACATACCATATAAGACATATTGTATCACATGAGCTTTAGCAACATATTCAAGGCACGTGCTTTTCTCACTTGAATGTAAGTGAAAACTAACTTAACAGATCACAGTTTGTGGTTTTATATGCAGATAATTGATGCATTGTATTGATATCAACATGAACACATATTGAAGACACATGCCTTTCTCACTTGAATGTAACTGAAACCTATGTTAACAAATCACAGTTTGTGGTTGTATATGTAGGTAACTAATGCTTTCCATTCAATTCTATAAACTAAAAAATAATAATTGTGGGAAGTGGAACTAGTGGGTAAAGGGAGTGGCGTTATTGGAAACTTAAAGGGACTCATGACCTCATTTCATTAAACATTAAATTTAGCTAAGTGGATAATTAATGGTTATGAATATTTAAAAAGTTTAATGCTACATATTATTCACTAATTAACTCTAATTAAATGAATAAAGATAAATGTCTCCCTAATAAATACAAATGCAAAGGTATTATATTTAATCTATACGATTCTATTTAACTTACATTATTATGAATATTCCTTTCTCATTAAATCCCAACCACACATAAAACAAATACAATTTAATCAACACTTAATATATTGAATCGTATTTGAAGCTTATTTAAATGTGAATCAAATTGCATTTAAGTATAACAAGATACCATCACCATGAAAAGAATCCAGGTTGTATACTTGTTACTCGCAGGTTAATCTTGTTGATATGCTCAAGGAAGTCCAAAATCTAAGATACTATACATCCACTCAAATTGTGGCCTATGCCATTGTTGAAGCTGCCCAAACTTCAAAAATAAATTCAGGGAATCAATTGAACAAACAAAATTTAAAGCTTGACTAAGGGTTCAAGTTAACCATTTAACTAACCTCATTTAAATCTGAATCAAAATGAATTTAAGCATAACAAGATAGGACGACCATGAAATGAATTAAGTGTACACTCAGGTTAATCTTGTTAATGGGCTCAATGAAGCCCAAAATATGAGATAATATTAACACCTATGGACCTAAATATCTAAATGCCTATTAACTTAATAAGTGGTGGTTAAAGAAAGGGGTAATAATTATAGTTTTTTTAATTAAATAATATTTGTTTTATGTTGATATTAATTAGCTTAATGTTTATATTATAAACATAAATGGATAACTATAACTATCTGATGATTAGTTTAATATTTAACAATAATTAACCATGCCACAAAACTAAAACTACTGATATCAATGCTCACCAATGGGTTTACTTATATAAACTAGATTATCAATTAATACGGCTTACTAGTATATATTTTCTCAATAGTCTAAAGAGACTACTTTTTTTACTATTTTTTTCGTTTTTTCGGTAATGTTTCTAGATAAATTCAGTAATCCAACTAGCAATTATTAAACTTGTATGATTTGGTTGTCCCAAAAGTTTGTGGCAGTGCTAAATCTATTTTTGCACTTAAAAAAACAATTTGAATTACAAAAACATTTAAGTTCAAGAAAAAAATAACCGAATTCCTGCTACAAATTGCCACAAGCTATCGAAAAGGTTAAAAAGTCGGGTTTAGATGGCTCCCTTTCCTCTAGCTAAAATAAATACAGATATATTGTGTAATAATATATATTACTTAAACAAATAAAATATACAACAAAAACCGAGTACATAGCCTCTGTTGTGGCACCTTATTAATTTATTAATGTTGGAAATATTAATCACTTGCAGATCCGTGCCTAACTCTCAGCCGACTCTGTCAGAGTTTGTATCAGTCAAGATCTTGTCATTCAGTATGAAAAGAGGGAGAGTCCGTGATTCGGCAATGTAAACCAGTCAAATTTATTTCTGAATCTAAGTTGTTAGGTAGATAGTTATTACAGTCTTTAATGGTGAGTGAGTCGATTCATGTAGAAGCAATTTCCAGATTGCCTATAATAGAAGAAGGAGATTTTAAATTAAGTTAGACACTAGTCACTAGTCACTAGACACAATAGAGAGACAGAGTAAATCAAGGTGAGAAGAAGAGAGAAAGAGAAGTTGGAGCTCAAGCTTCTGTGTATGTGATTCAGTCGAAGAGCCGAAGCTCTGTAAACGGATCAGTCAGTGAGACGACAATTCTGGCTAGACAAGTTTGTAATATCTTTGTTATTTCTACATAGTTATATATATGAAATAGTTTATGGTTGAATGCATGTTTATTTGGCCACACAATATTTCCATATTTACTTGTGTAAATGTTGTTTACATTTACGAGTTAAGTGAAAGATCAAAGAACCCATAAATTTCTCACTGTGTGAAAGTTCAAGGTTTTACGGCACATTGGTTGACTCAAGTCTTCCTACATATTTGGATATATGTTTTTATAAGTTCTTTGGATTTCTTAATGTGTCCATTTTTACTTCATCTTACTCACAGGTCAAAAGCATTTGTATTTCCTTAACTCTTTTAGACTAAGAAAAATACTCATAGATTTTGACCAAAGTGAACTGACAATGTTGGTTGAGTAAGCCTACTAGAGGTTGAACAGTCATCCGACTTAGAAGTGACAAGTGGTCGAGGTAAAATTTGAAGTCAGTAAGAACCAAAAATTCGAAGTAAATTAGTCGAGTCGAAAGGTCGACCAAAGTTGAATAGACTTGTCTAGTCGGGAGATAGACAAGTTTCACCCGACAAGTGAAAAAAAGGAAAAAGAGGTCAACATGAAAAATATTTAAATTTTAATATTAAATGAGCAGTAAAATCAAGTTTAGTCGGATTGGTTTTGGCTAACTGGTATCAGAGCAAGGTTGATATCAAAGCAAGGATTAGGAAATAAATCTTGTCTTAAAAGGTGGAAAATTATTTTTCTAAGGAAAGTTAATTGAAAATTAAAAATGGCTTCTACTTATGGTTCATTACAAACTCCAATATTTATAGGAAAGAATTATGAATATTGGTCTTTAACAATGAAGGATTTATTCATAGGTCAAGATGTCTGCGAGATAGTTTAGCATGGTTATGCAAAACTGGCCGACATGACAGCATATAACAATCTCACACAGGCTAAGAAAGATGTCTTGAGGGAACAGAGGAGAAAGATGGAAAGGCTTTGTTTTACATACATCAAGCTATGCATGAAATCATACTCCCAAGAGTAGTAGCAAAAAATAATGCTAAGCAAGCATGGGATACATTGGAGACTGCCTATCAAGGTTTGGATAAGGTAAGGACATCCAAGTTGCAGATTCTAAGAAGAGGTTTTGAATCTCTGTCTATGAAAGATTCAGAGACTGTAGATAAATTCTACACCAGAGTTGTTGGTTTGATAAACCAACTGAAATCTCATGGATAAGCCATAGAATACCAAAGGGTGGTTGAAAAAATTCTGAGAAGTCTTCCCCCAAGATTTGAAAACTTGGTTGTGACTTTAAAAAAACACACAGACATGTCGACATTTACCATTAATGAGTTGTAAGCTTCACTCATAAACCATGAACACGGACTTAGCAGAACACAAACATCATTGGAAGGTGCATTTGCAGCAGAGTCATTCTTAAGCCATGGTCGAGGCAGGGAGAGAAACAATTTCAGAGGAATAGGGAGAAGTTCTTCAAGAGGAGGATGAGGTAGAAGTCCTGCAAATGTCGGTGGCAGAGGAGATAATCAGAACCCAAGTCACCCAAGTGACTAGAGGTTTGATAAATAAAAAATCCAATGTCATTACTGTAAGAAATTTGGTCATTATGCGTTTGAATGTAGGAAGAAGCAATATGACCAAGGAAGGCAAAGTACAAATCAGTCGACCAGCACCAGCACTTCAACAAGTGCAATGTTAATGGCATCGACATCTCCACTTGAATGCAATGTTGTTCAAGAAAGTCCACATGACATATGGTACTTAGATTCAGGATGCAACAACCACATGACTGGTAATTTAAACTTATTTTCCAGTCTAGACAATTCAGTTCAAACTGATGTTACACTTGGAAACAAAGTCCAAGTTACTGTCTTAGGAAAAGGCACTGTTGATATTCTAACCAAATAGGGGGAGAGTAAGTATATCCCTGATGTCTATCATGTCGAAGGTCTGAAACACAATTTTTTAAGCATTGGATAGTTGATACAAAAAGGATATAGAGTCTACATGGAAGATGATCACTGTGTGATTAAAGACAAGCGACCAGCTGATAGAAAAAGTGCCAATGAGAAGCAACCGCTTGTTTCCATTGAGGATAGTTCCTGACATGAAATGGAAGAAAAACATAGGAGCTACATTCAAGGAAGAAAGTGAAGAAACAGTCGAGCTCCTCGACAAGAAATAAAATGGCAGTGCTAATTTGCAAGCTGCATTTCAGACAGAAGTTCAGGATGAATCCTAGTTGTGGAATTTCAGATTTGGACATCTGAATTTTGGTGGGATGAAGCTACTACACACAAATAATATGGTGAATGAATTACCATTGATCGACAAACCAGAAAGGGTTTGTGAAACCTGTATTTTTGGCAAGCAGCAAAAAGAGACTTTTCCAGTTGGAAAGTCATATAGAGCTCACACACCACTTTAAATTGTGCACTCTGATATTTGTGGTCCATTGCAGACACCATGCATTGGTGGCTGCAAGTATTTTCTAACTTTTATTGATGACTACTCAAGAAAAACATGGGTATATTTTTTGAAACATAAATCTGATGCATCTAGTTATTTTCAGTAGTTCAAGGCACTTGTGGAGAACCAGAGTGGACACCGCGTCAAGATCTCAAAGACCGATAAAGGAGGTGAATATGTTTCAAATGAATTTCTGAATTTTTGCAAGACCCATGGCATACAGAAACAATTCACTTCACGGTATACACCTCAGCAGAATGGTATTGCTAAAAGGAAGAACAGAACCATCATGGAGATGGCACATAGCATGTTGGTAGCCAAGCATTTGCCAAATGAGTATTGGGGTGAACCAGTCGCAACTAGAGTATACATTATGAACTGGTGTCCAACAAAGAGTGCGAACAAAAAAGTTCCCCAAGAAGCATGGACATGTATGAATCATAGTGTTTCACACTTAAAAGTTTTTGGTTGTGTTGCATATGATCATGTTCTAGATGAGTTGAGAAGGAAGTTAGACAAGAAGAGACATAAATGTATTTTTGTCGGTTATTTCGAAGATACAAAAGAATACAAGTTGTATGATCCTGTCACAAGAAAAGTGATAATCAGTCGAGATGTTCAATTTATCGAGAATGAATCATGGGATGGAACCGTCAACACAAATTTCAAGATTGTGTCGAATGTCAACAATGATGGTATGGAAGAGGAAGTGGTTCAAACACCACATGTAATTCAACCAGTCATAGCACCATCGAATCTCATGACACCACGACATGGTTCAGCATAAGGACCATTGACACAAGTAGCAGCTCAAGCTACATCGACAAGTACATCAAGAGGACAATAGACTCCATCAAGCATTTCATCGAGGTTGACATTGACAAAATCGGTAAAGACAAGAATTCTGCGAGAGATATATGAAGTTGGTACACCGAATTCATTCTCTCTCTTTGCATTATTTTCTCCTATATATGATCAACTAACATTTGAAGAAGCTATTGAAGAAGAAGTATGGGCACAAGCCATGGATGAATAAATAGAATGCATTGAGAAGAACCGGACATGGGAACTGGTTGATGTACTGAAAGACAAAGATGTAATCAGTGTCAAATGGATTTACAAGACAAAGAAAGATGTTGATGGGAATGTGCAAAAGCACAAAGCAAGAATGGTACCAAGAGGGTTCACACAGCAACCTGGCCTAGAATTCAATGAAACGTTTGCACTTGTTGCACACATGGATATAGCTAGAATAGTTTTGGCCATTGCTGCACAAAACAAATGGATGTTAAGTCGGCATTCTTAAATGGCTATCTAGATGAGGAAGTATATGTGTAACAGCCACAAGGGTATGAAGTTCTACGTCAAGAGAATAAAGTGTACATGCTGAAAAAGGCACTCTATGGTTTGAAGCAAGCTCTTAGAGCTTGGTACAGTCGGATTGATTCCTATCTCACTGAAAATGGATTTCACAGAAGTGAAAGTGAACCGACATTGTACACCAAAGTGAATCAGCAAGGTAAGATGTTAATTGTCTGCTTCTATGTAGATGACTTAATATTTACTCGTGATTATGGCATTATTGATTTTAAAGCAGTCATGGAAAGTGAATTTGAAATTACTGATCTGGGGCTTATGAACTTTTTTCTAGGCATTGAAGTTCAGCAGTCTGAAAGTGGTATTTTTATATCACAGACAAAGTATGCAAGTGAAGTTTTAAAAAAAATTAACATTTCTAATTTTAAGACAGCCCAACACCAGTAATAACAAGTTTAAAATTGAGCAAGGATGATGAAGGATCCATTATTGATCCTATGTTGTTCAAAAGGCTTGTAGGCAGCCTTATGTATTTGACAATGACAAGACTAAACATTATGTATGGTGTAAGTCTGATCTCAAGGTTCATCGAGTCACCAAAGGACTCGCATTGGCAAGCAGGTAAAAGAATTCTGAGTTATGTAAGTGGCACAAAATACCTTGGCATTATGTATTCAACCTCAGAGAATTTTAAACTCATTGGTTACATTGAAAGTGATAATGGAGGAAGCATAGATGACAGGAAAAGCACATCTGGGTACACATTTCATTTCGGTACAGATGTTGTTTCATGGGCTTCAAAGAAACAGCCCACAGTAACTTTGTCTTCAGCTGAAGCAGAGTATGCTATAGCAACAAGTGTTGCATGTCAAGCTGTCTGGATGAGGAGAGTGTTTAAAGACTTGTCACGAAACCGTCAAGAACCGACAACCATCTTCTGCGACAACAATTCAACCATAGAATTATCAAAGAATCATGTCTTTCACAAGAAAACCAAGCACATCGACACAAGGTTTCATTTCATAAGAGAGTTGGTGAACAACAAGGAAATTTGTTTAGAATTTTGCAGGTCTGAAGATCAACTTGCATACATCTTTACAAAACCATTGGCAAAGGATACTTTCCAGTATCTGTGTAGTTATATTTGAATGACAAGTTCTCCACAGTGAATGCTATCATAAACAGAGCATGTCTAAGCTCTGAAACATTTTGTAAATTTTGTTTTTTTTTTTTAAATCCCCATCTGCTCATAACTAAGGGGGAGTGTTGGAAATATTAATCACTCACATATCCATACTTGACTCTCATCTGACTCTGTCAGAGACTATATCAATCAACATCTTGTCGGTCAGTCTGACAAGAGGGAAGAGTCCGCAATTCGGCAATGTAAACCAGTCGAATTTATTTCTGAAGCTAAGTTGTTAGGTAGATAGTTATTACAGTCTTTAATGGTGAGTCAGTCGATTCATGTAGAAGCAATTTTTAGATAGAAGAAGGAGATTGTAAATTAAGTTAGACACTAGTCACTAGACACAATCGAGAGACAGAGGAACTCAGGGTGAGAAGAAGAGAGAAAGAGAAGTTGAAGCTCAAGCTTCTGTGTATGTGATTCAATAGAATCGAAGCTCTGTAAAAGGATACAAGTCTGGACAAACAAGTTTGTAATATCTTTGTTATTTCCGCATAGTTATATATATATGAAATAATTTATGGTTGAATGGATGTTTATTTGGCTGCACAATATTTCCATATTTACTTGTGTAAATGTTGTTTACATTTATGTGTTAAGTGAAATATGAAAGAACCCATAAATTTATCACCGCTTGAAAGTTCTAGGTTTTACGGCACATGTGTTTTTATAAGTTCTTTGGATTTGTTAATGTGTCCATTTTTACTTCATTTTACTCACAAGTGAAAAGCATTTGTATTTTCTTAAGTCTTTTAAACTAAGAAAAATACTCTGTAGATTTCAACCAAAGTGAAAGCATTTGTATTTTCTTAAGCCTTTTAGATTAAGAAAAATACTCTGTAGATTTCGACCAAAGTGAACCGACAAGGTCGGTTGAGTAAGCTGAAGAGGTCAGCAAACTTAGAAGTGACAAGTGGTCGAGGTAAAAGTCAAAGTCGGTAAGAACAAACAAGTCGAAGTAAATCAGTGGAGTGGAAAGGCCGACCAAAGCTGAATAGACTTGTCTAGCCTGGAGATAGACAAGTTTCACCCAACAAGTGAAAAAAAGGAAAAATAGGTCATGAAAAATATTTAAATTTTAATATTAACTAAGCGCTAAACTCAAGTTTAGTTGGCTTTGTTTTGGATAACAATTAAGAATTGGTCACATACTAGAGTACTCTTGTTCTTCTCATGTATAGAGTAGAAGGCAGAGCTCAATACACTATAAGTAGAGGGGGAGAGAGTATATACAAGTATAGAGACATAGTCTAGTTGGCAATAAGCCAGACAACGCTGTCGTCGGCAATGAAGTGGCAAATGGGTGCAACATCGTGCTTGAAATTGAGCACCTTGAAGGCCAACTGTTGAGGATTCCACCAATTCGTGTCTCTATGACACATAGCAACGCCCTCCTTCTCCACCGGTACCATCCTTTCCCTTTAGAGAAAACCGCGCGGTGATGGTATGCTTTATTTCATGGCAAAAGTACATAGTGTATGCATATGTCAGGCTCTGACAAAGCACGGACTTGGAACCGGAATTGTAGTATAATAGTGAGACTCGATCTTTGGTACATTTGTCTCTAACACAATCACACGACTGGTTCCCAAAGTAGCTGTGGCATAATCAATCATGGATTCCAATGATGCCGCGCAGTATTTTCTCTCAACAGGGCTATTTACAAGACTCTCACACAGTTGTAAAGCCTGCTTCATGGAAAGAGTCATGTGGGATCCATGGGATATATCAAGCTTCTCTAAAGCTGCGGAGAGTTTATTAGAAGAGAATGGAATAGCTTTAGCCAAATGGCGCTGAAGGAAGAAGATTCTACTATCTGGTTGAACAGTCCGCTGTAGAGTGTCACTTTGTTTCCAGTGTGCAAATCCTCCTCAAGAAAAAACATCACTGACATGGAAGGGTCAGCTGCGATGCCATCGTCTGTTGCGACAAGGTAATGTATTTTTGTCTCTTTGGCATTTTCTGGCCGTCCTCCTTTGTGGCCAGGTTTAGGTGTAGGGGCAGGTTCACCCAGAAAACTTTCTTTCCCTCTCTCATCACGTCCAGCAGCTTTGACGTCTTCTAGGATGACAAAGGGGAGATGCACGTTCAAAATTGAACCCTTCACAGCCATTCCAAAGGGTTCTAGCCCTTCCCAGAAGTGTAAAGTTAAAATTTCCTTTCAAAAAAAATTTAAAATTTGAATTTCACCCTTCCAATAAAGAAGGGTATGATTTATATCAACATTTCAAAAGAAGAGCAACATTTGAAATTACCCATTCATATAAATATCTTAAGATGTAGCCAGGATCACAAATTGTGCAGAAATTGATTTATGCATTGCTATAGAGATGTCTCATTGGGAACATGATATGGAGAAACAATGGTTATTAATAAAAGTTAAAAAACAATTGTTGGCTCAAGAATAGTCTTCAGTTTGATGAGTTGCATGATCGTGATGTTATCTCCCTCTGTCCTTTCAAACCTTTGTGGTTTCTCACTAAATTTTTCCTTAGCGCTAACAAAATAGTTATTACCAATATGATTGCAAGGCATTCATTTAAGGTGAAGTCCATAATTTTAGGTCTTCTTCCTGATTATCATGCCTTTTGGTAAGACAATAAAGAGGGTAGTGGAAAGCATCAGCGTGGAAAACTCTCTCGACATAGAGGTTATACACATTAATTGTTTTCATTAAATAATTTAAATTCCTACCCATGACTATGGATTTAGTGAATCATGGACTAGTACAAAACACAACAAAACCACGGATCATTAGACTCAGACATGCAATAAGTTGCAAGGATTCAATTGACTTAGGCCCGTCCATCACATACATGCATGCTTTCACAACAAGGGCTAAAAGAACAATATTTGGTTTTTGCATTTTTTTGGGTGAAAGGGTTTCATTAATTTATACTTGTCCATTAAAGTACAATTATTTATATTTCCCTTCATCTCTGAAGGGTTCAGAGAATAAGACCCACCCTTCAAATTTGATCATTGGAGATGAGTTCCCCCAAAGCATCAGGAATGGGCGTCGTTGGCAACATGAGATGCCAGCAGCTCATTGTGAGAGACAATGTCATCCGAACTTCTTCACTAGCAAGTACGGATGGAATTTGACGAGTAAATGCCCATTATGGGTCAATTTACCTATCAAATACAGCTAAGATTTTACGGAGACTGTCAAAATCTGGCTTAGAATACATAAAATGTTTCAGATTTTGATTGTTGTCGACAATTTTGACGAGTGACAGCCATTTGAAATTCCAACCCTACTGGCAAGTGTGAGATGCTAACAATTTTTAACTTTTGGAGTTTTAGCGGGAAAATAGGGTACTTCAGCCATTTGAAATTCCAACCCTGCTCACAAGTGTGAGATGCTAACAATTTTAAATTTTTGGAGTTTTAGCGGGAAAACAAGGTACTTAAAAAATCAGAGTGAGCTAAACTCTAAACCATTTGCATCTTTTCTCAGCTAATATTTTTACCAAAATTTAGTAAGAATTGTTGAAATTGCAATTTCAATTTATTGAAATTGCATAATTGGGTGTTCCAAGGGTTATTGAAAGGGTTGAATGTATTTTTCAATCAAAAGTGCAATTTCAGCCACCAAAATCACAATTTCAACAAAAATTACTTCCCCATATTCCAGCAAATTTAACCAACAAAAATACAAATAATTTAAAATTTAGCTCACTCCTAAAAAAACCTCTTATACAATTATATCCAAAATAATTAAAATAATTAACACTGAATCTCTTATATCCCGAAATTAACACTACAATATCATGAACTGCGGAAATCTGCATAAACTTACCAACAAAACAATGAAGGCAGTAGAAAACCTCATCTTGCATGCCATGCATCACCAATCACTATGATGAAAATGAAAGCAAATCCTACAAACCCAGTTCAAACATTTTCACATATTAATATAGAGACGGGTAAGCTCTAATAATTCCAATCAAATGGATAACGCAACGAAAAATAGCCAGGAGATACTTCCAAATAGTATCATTGATCACATATGCTTATGGCTACCAGTAACAAGACTGAAACCTAAATAAACATGTAAAATCGTTGTAGCAAGGTTTGGGTATCTCCAAGCTTGATAATTAGGCAGGCATAGGACCCACATATGTCAACCAACTTTTATTTTCCTTAGTTTCCTATATGCTACAGCTCAACTTGTCTTCCACCGATACCGTGAACCTTCTCATATCACGTCTGCGTCTGCGTCTACGTCTGGCACATTGCAATAGTAAAAAGTATATCCAAGTTCACTGGCGTTTGTCATTGAGCTCTTTTTCCCAATATGCTACACGCCAACTTGTCAGACTGATCTTCATGTACAAATATATCAATGACATCAATTTGTCTCTTTCTATAAGTGTTAGAAATATATTATGCCATTTTTCAATAAATAAGAAATATTATGCCATTGGTAGTATATATCAACAAGTAAACCTTGTATATCACTCTTTTTATTAGTAAAAATTCTGCAAAAACTATCTAGGTTCAGACAGCCTATCAATCTAATGTTGCCATAGAGCTGAGGCTGCCCTTTGGATTTCAAGTACAGTGAGATCTCATGTGAAATTCAACAATCCCAAACAGCTTTACAATAGGCTGAAACATGCTGAATATTAATCACCATAAAAATAGAAGTCGACTTTCAAACCGACCATTTGCACCGATCGGACGACCGCGTGAGCGTGAGCGGTCACGTCCGACGACCGCGGTCGTCCGATCGGTGCAAATGGTCGGTTCGGTAGCTCCCACCATAAAAATATAGCTAAGGTGGATCATTCAACTTTTTTCTATTGTGTATAGCAAAATATTATACAACTTTTCTATAAACATAAACACCTTTTTTTTTAAATATGCAATGCACATTTTTTTTAGATAATAGTAATATACTAATCACATCAATTTCTATTTTTTCTCTAAATAGTATAAATATCTATTCATGACACTTCAATGATACACATAGTTAGAGCAAGTTATGAATGCTAAAGAAATTATTTAAGGAAAGAGGCAATATTTTTATAAACAAGAGCCACATGGTGGTGATGTCCTCGACATTGCCACTAGCTTTACTACCAGCTATGAGCATTAGTTTTTTGCATTGAAAACAATTGTTCAAGGACTTGGTTTTTTGCACTTGATGATTCATTCTTGATGTACAAGCTTTACGACCAGCTATGAGCATTAGTTTTTTGTAATGAAAGCAATTCTTGAAGGATTTGGTTTTTGCACTTGATGAATCATTCTTGATGTACATTTATATTTAGTAATGAAATATAATATGCATCTTGCAACAAATGAATCAGAAGGTAAACCAACAATTGTCCTTATAAACATAAAAAATATGGGCAAGAGGGAAAATACATTGAAGTCAATACACTTTACCACACTAACTACTGCACTAACCCGCCTAATTTACATAACCTTCCCCATATACCTAACCGCTAATGCACCCCACTAATCTACCTAGCCTGCTAATACCCTAACCCATGCCTAACCTACTAAATTATTACACAACATAAAATATCCTCACCCACTAACCTAACAATCCACATAACTTAAAACCAATACTTCCTAACCCACTTGGCCTAACCTAACTAACTCCCACACTTGATATACCGTCAATACCATATACTACATAAATCTAATTGACCTTAACTTCAAGTAAACCTTTCATTAACTAAATCACATTGCTTCTTGGTCATTAAACATAGCTCTTTTTTGTGAACACGTTCATTGTAATTCTTTCATTTCTGGAATTATGCCCATATTTATAGCCATGTGGAAAATTTTAAAAAAAAATTAGAGCCTCCTTCACATAATTTCACTTAGTAACAAATACCACTCCTTCACACAAATAAACCCCAAAATATATTTTTATTTCAACAAAGATTTATTTTAACCATATTTAAGCATATACTTAATGAATATCCATATACATATTCATCCATTCATTGCAACCAAGAAATTTACCAAACAATCAATTTACAAGGGAAGATTTCAAATAATAATCCCCAATCAACAAATTCACAAGGCAAAATTCAAAAATTTCCAAAATATGTTGTTTACTAAAATAAATCCATGACAACCATCTAAAAATACATGTGATCTTGCTCTTAAAGGATGGCATCAATGGAGATGCGAGATGTTGAAAAACACTCCACAACAATACATAGACCCGCTAGTTTTTCACTCCACGTGGTTTCTCCCAAGAATCTATTGCACAACAATTCTCCCAATTGGCCACTCCACAACAATTCAACCAACCACACTCGCTCATAGTTCACTCCCCTCCTCAGTGTCGGACTTTAAATTTTCAAAATGTCATTATATTATTGCTAGTTTTGAAGGGCAACAAAATTACTAAAACTTCATTATAAATTATTACAAGTAAATTAGTAATATAAATACTTTTATCTTATTATTATATAAAATTATACTTTCCAAATTCCAACCATACTTTGTCTTAAAAAAATATTAAGTTGGTATTGTTTCCATCATTCATGCTTTTCTAGCGTGTAGGTTTTATTTTTATCTTTTGTGGAAGCAAGAAAGAGTCATTTAACAATGTTTTTTCTATTTTATTTTTATTTTATTATTATTATTGTAATTAGCATCTACATAGTACAAATTTCAGTGCTCAATGCTCAAATAAATGATTTGAAAGTTGGAAGTTGAAAGTGGAACTTGGAAGGACGGAGCTAGAGGTAGAATCCCTTGAAGTTGAAGATTCGATATTGGAGTCTGGACTCTGGACACATAGTCTTGGAAAGCATTATCAAGATTCAAAGGTAGTGCTTGTAGAATATTTTTAGTTTAGATTTTAATATTTGTTTATAAATCTATTGATTTGTTTAAAAATATATTGATTTGTTTAAAATCTAATGTGATTTTCTGTATATTTTATGTAATTTATATATATTTAAACTCTATACTCATATTTGATAGTACATGGTTGAGAATTGAGATACATACAATAACAACAGTTAACCTGAAAATAATATTTGTAGAAAATTGCCGTGAGAGATTCAATGTGCCTTGGCTAATTTTACCAGATCATTATCTCTAAATCAAATTTCTTTATGAACTGCAGAGTGCAAAGTGAAAATAACATAATATATCTAAGAGAAGGAGAAGGTTGTGAGGGCTGTGAAATTGATCACACTCTTGCTTCTGTGCGAACTCGGTCATTTACTTCTGCAAATATGTTACCATAACATTGCTTCCATCATACTCCTTCATAGCTTCCTTGTGCCAGTTATCCATTTTTGTTTTCCACTAATGGACTAATGATCCACACTCTCAAAGCTTGATTTGTTCCAAGTTTCTTTTATAATTACAGGCTGTCGTCACTTTTATATTGTATTAGTTACTGAGTCTTTCTCTGCCTGATGGTCAAAAGGGGCTTAGTGGTTCATTTATATAATTGTTGGTTTGTATGTGATCATTCTTGTGACAACAATGTGTGATAGTTGGGAATGGAGAGACTATCTCCTGCTTTTATTTTACTTTTTGGTGTTTAAGACCTACTTGACTTTCCCTATGGATCAAAGATTAAATGCTGAAATTAAACATGTTCTTTTGCAACTGCACTTTTCTTTAAGATGTGTAAGTTATTTAAATTCTACGCACGTTACAAGATGATTTGTTCTTTATTAGACTAGATTTGATTAGACGGGTCAGAGGACCACTAGACTGGATGTTCTTAGACCGGACCATTTTTTAACGATACTTATTAGAACGCTTTGACAGTAATAGATTTGATGGGACAATTTATTATTCTTATTCTTATTCTTTGGATGGCATGAACCAAATTATTTTTCCTTTCCTTTTCTTCAATATACATCCAATCTTTATCCTTTTACTATGATGCTTCAATCTTTTAGCTTCCAGCTCATTATGTATTCTTTCACTATTGTTCGGTTAAATGAAATTGAACCCTATCTTTGGTCAGCATCATTTGATTGTCTCCAACACTTCATGCAGGTTTAACTCATTTTTTATTAATAAAAGAGACAAACTAGACATAATAATAATCTTAATCCCTAAAGCATTCTAAAGGACAAACAATAGCTACTCCTACTCGAGAGAAAGATCTCTCTATGAAGGTGGATAAATGAAAGTAAATCCTCTCTAGAGGAGTAACATATGTTGGGCCTAAGGAGAAAGATCCTACATTGAGAATAGATCCTAGTATGTGTTAATCTAATGGAACATGTGGAAGAGTCAGGTTTTCCTTGGTTTATCTGTGGTTGAAATCTGATCAATTGTATGAGTTCCAATTATGAGAGTGAGTTATACAAAACCTTCAATTTTTGCAAAGCACCATCAGAGCCTTTAATATACATTATATGTTGAGTCTTATCAATTAACAAGGTCCAGTGCCTACATTACTGAAAAATAGAAAAAGGAAAAGGAAAAAGGGAAAAGGAATGTAGAGAAAATATAAAAATGTAAAAATGTAAAAAAAAATTATTTTGAAAAAAAAATACACAAAAATTAATTATTGAAGGGTAATTTTTTTAGAAAACCTTCACTATTGAAGGGTAAATTTTTTAGCAAACTTTCACTCTTAAAGGGTAAAATTTTAAACAAAACGTTTCATGACCGGAAATATAAAATGTCAAAACGTTAGAAATTTTTTTAACGAGTAGAATAAAAACCAAATTCTAGCAGTGCCCTACTGACCATCAAAGAGACAACCTAGTGCCCATCATCCACATGCTTTGATACCATGAAGAAACAAAGAAAATAAGCAAACATGGATAGAGAACAAACATAGAAAAAAAACATTGATTAGAAATAACAAGCCATACTCCAATGGCTTAGATGAAGTTTGTATTTATAGAATTGAAAAATTACCATTAGAGGAAATTTCAACTCAAAATGGGCCTTTTAACCCTAATTCAAATTCCATGTCATCATGCGTTAGCCAATGAAATGTTGATGTATTTGTAACTTCCGAATGTATTCACTTATGTATTTCATATATTGTATTTGATTAGTCCCCAATGTTATTATTGGGAGAATCAATAATGTAAACAAGTCATGTAATGTCATAGAGGTTAACCCTCCTTGTTGATGAGGGGTTAAAGTCCCCGCAATTGTGGGGCACTAGGGTTATTAGACTCTCCTAGAGAAGTCGGCCCTGGTAAGTTATAGTCAAGTCAAAAACTAGTATAAATAGATAGTGAGCCTCTCTATTTATCATACAATTACTCACACTCAGTTGTAGCGCATGAGTGAGAGAGAAGTAGTTGGGATAAGAGAGAGAACAGTTGTTGGAAATCATCTTATTGTCTTTGGGTTTTACTACATTCATTGATGCTTATTCTATCTTTCAGGAATTTGCAGGATTTTCTCCTTTATGGTTTCTCTGAGGAAAATCTTTGTGTCTATTGTATCTTATGATTGATTCATGTGCATGTTATTCTCTCAGATAACATCCTAAGATAATATTGTCTAATTATAAAAATCTAACATGGTATCATAGCTAACCTGAAAAGAAGACATTGTGCAACTGCGGAAGCTAGGGATTCTTACTTTTTGGGTCTCTCTCCACAATCCATCAGCAAAAGGAGGCTAGGATGAACCTCCATTGAAGGGCGCATCTTTCTGTCAAAGTAGAATTTGATTCTAAGCACTTTCAGTTTTTTACCTACCACTACATCAAGAAATTAGGGTTTTTCACTGAAGAGGAATTTTTGAGTGAGCCCGGGCTAGAATTGCTCTCCTCCTCAAAATTGAAGTTTAGAGACAATTATCAAGGTTTTTGGTTGGCTAGAACTCTGAGAAAGTAAAATCCTAATTTTCCCTAGAACCAGAAAACCAACACTATAGAAGATCTGCTCCTGATCCAGTTTTTAACTTCTCAAATTGCTAAGATCTAAATCTTTTCTATTTCCATTTGATTTTCTCATTTAAGATGTCTCATCACAACAAGCTTGATGAAAATATTGAGGGAGATGATAAATTCTTAGCATGGAAGTGTAGGATCTCCCTAGTTCTTCAAGAAAATGAATTGGACTCCTACATTAGTGGAGAGGTTCCAGTTCTAGAGGGAGATAAGGCTAAGGCCTTACACAAGAAGAACTTGATCATGGCCAAGAGAATTATTGCCGATTCAATCAAGGATCACCTCACACCACAGGTGTCCTCCCTAAAGTCACCTAAAGAGATGTTTGAAGCTTTGACCAAGTTGTTTGAAGGAAATAACATAAATCGAAAGATGACTTTGAGGAACCAGTTGAAGAATGTGAAGATCTAGAATGTGGAGACCATACAATCATACTTTACAAGGGTCTCCCAGATGAAAGGACAACTTGAAGCAATAGATGAGGAAGTGGAGAATACAGAGATTGTGATGATCACCTTGAATGGTCTCCCTAGGTCATGGGACTCCTTCATTCAAGGGATTTGTGCTAGAAGAAAGCTAGTCACATTCAGAAGACTATGGAAGGAATGCTCACAAGAAGAAGCTCGAATAGTAGTCCGAGAAGAGAAGATGCGAAGTGAAGATCAAGCTCTCATAGTACACTCCAAGAAAAGAAGAAGAGACTATCATCATCCCAAAGTTAAGAATTCTCACCAAAATGATAACTTGAGAAAACCTAACAGAGATTTATCTAAACTTGGATGTTTTACTTGTGATGAGAGAGGACACTATGCCAGAGATTGTCCTAGAAACAAAATTGGGTCTCACAAGAAGAAGGGAAACAAGACAAGACATCATGCTCATGCTGTAGAGGATGATGAACCTTCCATAAAGAGAATCAAACAAGAAAGTGCTGATTCTTCAAGTGATGAAAATATGTCTTGATTTCCGCTCTCACGGGAATTGTCACACATGGAAGCAATGATTGGATTATAGACAGTGGGGCTTTTGAACATATGACCAGATTCAAAGAATCCTTTGTGAAACTGTTCGAACATGAGTCACCTCACAAGGTGAAACTTGGGGATGACTACCAGTATCCAATAAAAGGTAGTGGTGAATCCTCCTATAAGCTAGACTATACAAAGTCTATGAAGATGAAAGATGGCTTGTTTGTACCAGGACTAAAGAAGGATCTCCTCTCCATATCTGCATTGGATGCAAAAGGCATAAGGGTTGCATTTGTAGATGGCCAAGTTCTTATGTGGCCAAAGGGAAAGACTATAGATGATGCAATAGTGATTGGGGAATAAGAAGTAGGACTATACAAATTGAAGGGCCAACCAGAACAAGATTTGGTCCATGACTTAGTAGAGCCAAATGAACGTTGGTATAGAATGCTTGCACATGTGCACTATAGAGCACTACCACTTGCAAGCAAAGATGTTGAAGGTATTCCAAAAATACATACAAAACATGACAGTGTCTGCAAAGGATGTGCGAAAGGAAAGAACACAAAGAAGACATTTCCAAGTAGCGAGAGCAAGGAAAAAAGCCTATTTTGGAAATCATCCACTACGATGTATGTGGTCCGATGTCATCCAGTTCATTGAGTGGGTATGTATACTATGTTTCTTTCATTGATGATTTTTATAGGAAGACATGGATATAGTTCTTGAAGAACAAAGATGAAGTATTCAACAAGTTCAAATAATTCAAAGCCTTGATCGAGAACCACCTAGAAAATAAGATCAAAACCTTTCGATAAAAAAATGGCAGAGAATTCACATCAAATGAATTCAAAGAGTTATGCAGAGATTCATCGATTAAGAGGGAGTTGACCACTCCATATAATCCACAACAGAATGGGATTGCAGAAAGGAAGAATAGAATGATCATGGAAGCTGCAAGGGCAATGCTTCATGAGCAAGATATTCCCATGAATCTATGGGCAGAAGCTGCCAGGACATCGGTTTATGTAAAAAACCATACTCCACACAGAGTACTCGAGAGCAAGACATCTGAAGAATTATTTTCCGGCAAGAAACCAGAATTCAGCCATCTCAGAATATTCATTTGTCCAATGTACATACACATTCCAAAAGAAAAGAGGACAAAGTTAGATCCTTCAGGAAAGAAGGGTACTATGTTTGTGGGATATAGTGAAATCTTGAAAGCTTAGAGAATATACTTCCTAGGATTCAAGAAAATCGACATTATCGGAGACATAACATTCGACGAAGACTTAGCTTACAACAAATCCAGAAAGAGACCAATTGAATACTGTGAAGAAACTGAAGTACCCAGAATTCAAGATACAACTATAAACAATGCAAATCAAGATGAATATCGAGAAATAGAAGAACCCCAGGAACCTGTAGATCCACCCCAAGAGAAGAATCCTCACAAGTGGAAACCTACATGGGTACGAGAGGCTATCCAAGGTGCAGAAAGATATGGGGCTCTAGAAGAAATTCACAGAGAGAGGAAAAGAACTAGGTCCTGATCTGGTTATGTACCCCTATTATGTAACATCATTGATAAAGAACCTTACCACTATGAAGAAGCGGCAAAGAAGAAAGAATAGAAGGATGCTATGATCGAGGAGTACCAGTCTATCATGAAGAATGATGTCTAGGATGTTGTCCCTAGACCAGAGGGAAAGTCTGTTGTGACTTCCAAGTGGATCTACAAGATCAAGCATGCTGTACATGGTAGCATAGAGAAATATAAAGCAAGATATGTGGCTCGTGGCTTCTCCCAGAAAGAAGGAATAGATTATGAAGAAAATTTTGGACCTATATCCAAATACACTTCCATTAGATCAGTACTTATTCTTGCTGCATTGATGAAATGGAAGATACACTAGATGGATGTCAAGACTGCCTTCTTGAATGGTGTAGTGGAAGAGGAAGTGTATGTGGAGAAGCCACTCGGTTTTGAGACACATGACAGGGAGACTCATGTGTGTAAATTAAAGAAATCCCTATATGATTTGAAATAGGCACCCAGGACATGGTACGGCCGAATTGACAACTTCCTATCCAGTTTGGTCTTTACCAAGAGTAAAGCAGATTCCAACCTTTACTACAAGGCTGAAGAAGGAAACCCAGTGACACTCCTACTGTATGTAGATGACCTATTTGTAATGGGTGTAGATGGGTTGTTTGCTGATACAAAGAGGAAGCTTGTTGCCGAGTTTGAGATGAAGGACTTGGGTATGATGCACTACTTTCTAGGCATGGAGGTGTGGCAGAATGCAGATGAAATCTCCCTAGGAAAAGGGAAGTATACAGTAGAGATCCTGAAGAGGTTCGAGATGATGGAATGCAAGGCCATGACCACATCTATGGAATCGAACCTGAAGCTTTTGAGTGATTCTTCATCAGAGACGGTTGATGCTATGATGTATCGTTAGATTATTGGGTCCTTGATGTACCTGACAAATACGAGACCAAATATTTGCTTTGCTGTGAACACATTGAGCCATTTCTTGATGCATCCGAGACATGTTCACCTGATTGTTTCAAAGCATATTTTGAGGTACCTGAAGGGTACAGTTGATTATGGCCTCAAGTATGAGGCGGATCAAAAGATTAACCTGGAAGGTTATGTTGATTCAAATTGGGTGTAATACCCCAGTTTTGACCCCATTGCATTAATGTATATGATGTGAATATTATATCAAATCATGATAGGAGCTCAAGGCCGAGGCCCTGTCATTGATTGATGTTTGGTGTATAGGCGATCATGGTTGATGCCTATGGTTTCTGTGCTAAGTCAAGCACATTTGTAAAAATCATGTAAATATGCAAATTAATGAAAACCCACAACCAGCTATGTCAATGCAACGAATAATGAGATGGGGGCATGATTTTCCTAAGGATAAGGGGGTGGGAATGTTAACCTTGAGCCAGTTTGGGGAAAATCCATGTGTCATGGGAAGAACCCATCATAACTGTCAACTACCCTCTTTCTTGTCTTCTCTTCTCAACCATTTATTCTTCCAGAAGGTGGTTGGGGTAGTATTGCTTGGAAGAGGAAGAGTATGGGCAATTTGGGATTGGGTAGAGCACCCAGTTCTAGAATGTTGTGTTTCTCTTGCACGGACAAGAAAACACTAGAATCACATGCCAGTGTTGACCCGCACGTTCATGTTTTGTATGGACTCTCCCGTTTTGAGAGCTGTGGGATGTTTCTCATTGGATATTCATTTAGTCATTTAGGATCATCTTCATTCCCCACTAACGAGAAAGTTCGGGAGTAGTTGAGCTCTTCCTATGTTTATCTTTCGCATTATGCGAGTGTTTTTAGTGACATTATGGTAGTAACAGAGCCCTACCTGTGTATATTATCCACGTTTGGTGATTGTCTTTCCCTTGGAAAGACTATGATTGTTGTGTTGCAACGTTGTCCTCAAACTACAGAGTGTATGAGACCCTATTACTCGTGCTCCAGAGTAAACTTATGGTGTAGTGTATCCTTGTGGTTGTTGTGTTGCACACCCTGGTTCAGGTCTGAGCTCTACACAATATTTAGGAATGGGAAAGACGTAGAATGGGCTTGATAAATCTAGTGTGAAACCTCACAAGAAGACAAGAGTGATTGGAAAACCTGCTACGCACATCCTGAAGAGCACTAGAAGGAAAGGTGTAGCCCGAGGGACTATGGAGCAGAGAAGGGGACACTTCCTTGTGTTGGGTGTGTAGGAAGTAGGGAAGCAAGGCCAGATAGGTCTTGTGGAGGTGATCTTAGCATAGTAGATGAGCTCACTAGCTTAGCATTTCTTCCTACCTATTGCCTTAGAATCCTAATAAACCCAACGTGAAGGATGGCTTGGTTGGTAGCCTGATAAACCCATCTCTTAGCTTGGTTGTGTCTTGTTATGCTTGACCTAGTGTGTGACCTTTGGTTGGACAGTCTGATAAACCCATCTGTGAATGTTGGCTTGGATAGGTAGCCTGATAAACCCATCAATGAGATGGCTTGACCGTGAACAGCCTGATAAACCCATCTGTTGGTTTGACTGGTCCTTAAAGGTGAATGTTGGCTTGACTATTAATAGTCCATGAACCCAACGGTGAGATGGCTTGGTCGAGTGGCTTGTGAAACCCATCTGTTGGGATGTTTTCCCTTACAGCCTAATAAACCCAATTGTGTTGGCTTGGCTGAATTCTATTGCACCTTGGCTATGTATGAGTCTGCTAGTGTTCTCTTATTCCTTGAGGAAATCATGCCCAACTCAGGGGTGGTAGTGTTGCTGACAGACTAAGGAGCACACTGGCCTATGGTTGGGTGAAATATTGTAGGGACATAGCTAGTTGTGGGACAAGTTATGTTCAAGATAAGTGTTCGTGTCTATGATATTATGTTATTCTCTGCAATTATATTTCTTGTTTTGCAATCTGCTTGATGGAATGTGATGAACATGTTGCTATGTTGAATTGATGCATTGTTCCTTCGATTAACTACAATTATAGGCATCTATGTATGTTTTCCATCAATGTAGTTCAAGCTAAGTTGCAGGGTAGATTGGCCAGATCGGTAATTGCTTGAGAGATCAGATCAGTCCCACACTTCAGTGAAAAAGTTGAGTTTCCTGCTAGAAATCACCATTTATGTAGTTTGCGGGATGCGGGATATCGGACTCCCAGATCGTGGCCTTTGCAATTTTCCCTCTGCAACTTGCGGCCTATGAGATGCGGGATGCGGGATGCAAAATCACAGTATCACGATTTCCTCAATTCCAATCCTGCAAGTCAAAGTTTCCGTGCGGGATGGTTCTCCGCCGTTGATCTATTTCCAATGCGGGATGCGGGATGCAGGTTGCGGGAAGTGGGATCGTAAATTTTTTAAATTTTAGCCCCGTAACTTGAGCTTTCCTCACCATTGATTTTTGCGGGTGGATTCTGAACCATCGATATGGTTCCACCTAAGGGATCCTTTATGATCGTTGATTTCCATTTCGTTTTCTCTCTGTCATTCAATCTCCTCTGAGATCTTTCCTAGCAGATCGTCAAACTGAGTAATGGAAGATGGGAGGGAGCGTGACAGTGTTGTAAATGTGGAGATGTGGTCACGGCCATACCCTGTGATTCGAGGAATAGTGAAGGTTCTCAATGAATTTTTTTAATTCTGCATGGTAGTGGGGTATGGGTACGTGACATTGTGGTATCACAGCTATGGGTTGCAGCATTGGGTCTGGATGGACCAGAAACTAGTCAAGAATACCCTCTAATACCAACTTGTAGTACACTACATTGTGGTATTAGAGCTGCGTATCGCAGCATTGGGCCTAGATAGGCCAAGTGACAGTAAGTAAATGATTTTTATTTTGAATTATTGTTTGTCTAACAAATGGTGTTGATAACACATTTTGCAGAGTCATAGGATACTTTGGAAAGGTAAGTTGTGGTGCAACCAAGATAACCCATGACAGATATAATGCTCGGGAATCTTACGAGCGTGTGCAAGGCACCATGGGGGAAAATGTCCGATTTGGAAATGATGACATAGAATCTAATGGAAGGAGATTCCAAGAGACATATTCTGACATTGCAGCCACCATGACAAGCCTGATTAAAGTTCAGGAAGAGCAGCATAAGTTGAATGCCACTATGTTACAGAGCTTGATAGACTTGCAAAGAAAGATAGACTCTGGACAGGGTACAGTGAGACCCGAAGGCAGTAAGAGCAGTACCAAAAGAAGAAGAAGGAATGCTAGTGGATCATTTGACTCAAAAGAAGCAAGTGGGGATTCAAGCTCTTCTTCTCATAAGGGAAAGAGAAAGAGGCACTATAGGAATCACTCTAGGGATGAATTTAAGAAGGCTAAACCTCCTACGTTTGATGGAGAGGTAAAGACTGGACAAGAAGTTGAAGCTTGGCTTCTTGGGATAAAGAAGTACTTCCAAGTTCAAGATTATTCAGGGAACATGAAGGAAAGGGTTTCCATATTCAGTTTGAATGGAAGGGCATCCATTTAGTGGGAGAACTTCAAGGAAGTAAGTAGGATCAGTGAAAGAAGACTTAAGTGGAAACGATTCCAGAAGTATTTCAAGTAGAAATACCTCTCTCATAGGTACTATGATGACAAGATCAAAGAATTCCATGAGCTAAGATTGGGACAACAAACCATGGAGAAGTATGCAAATAAGTTCTTAGAACTGTTGAGGTATGTCAGGTACATCAAAGATGAAAAAGTGAAAATCCAACGCTTCTTGAGTGGATTGTCTCAGTCTTACAGAGACAGGATTGAGTTTTATGAACCTACAACTCTCAAAGAAGCAATAAGGAAGGCTAAGTATTGTTATGAGCAAAGTGAAGGAAAACTTGATTACCATAAGATGTGGAAGGACAAGAAGAATGAGAAGTCTGACCAAAGGAAGAAAGGTTTCAAACCTTATAGCTTCACAAATCAGCAAAGGCAGCCATTCGAAGCTGAAAATAGCCAGCTAAAGTGGTGGGAGAAAATCCAAGAGATCCACAATAGATCAGAGAACCACTCCAATGTTGGAGATGTGGAGGACCCCACATCCACAAAAATTGTCCACTTGAGAATGAGAGTGCAAGGCCAATTTACAACATTCAAGAAGCAGAAACAATGGGACAAGTAGCAAGGGTAGTCCCTAGGATTTATGCAGCACTAGAGGACCGCCAGGAAGATCACCAGTCAACTATGGTTGAAGTTGCAGGTAAGATTGCTGAGCAATCTGTTTCTATTTTGATTGAACCTGGTTCTACCCATAGTTACATTACTCCTAGAATAGTGGATATGTGCACCTTTAAGAAAGTAAATCATAACAAATATTGGTTAGTTCAGCTAGCCATTGGAACTAAGAGAAAGGTTAGTGAAATGGTAGATAAGTGTCCATTAGTGATGAAATGATCGGTCACCTATGTAGGCCTAAATGGTCTACCACTTGGTTCCTATGATGTTCTCATTGGAATGGATTGGCTAGAACCTCACAGAGTAAAGCTTGATTGTTATAACAAGGATTTTGAGTGCTTGGATGAAGAAGGAAACTCAAGGATTGTGAAAGGCATTCCAAAGGTGATTTCTATGAGGCAGATGTTAGCAATGTAGCTGAAGAAGTTATATAGGAAAGGTTGCTAGTTATATGCAGCTCATATTTTGGAGGCACCAGAGAATGAAAATCCTAGGTTGGAGGAATTTCATGTGTTGCAAGAATTCATGGATGTGTTCCCTAATGAGATTCTAGGGCTTCCTCCAAAGAGGGACATTGATTTCACGATTTAACTTGTGCCAGGAGCAGCACCAGTGTCCAAGACACCCTATAGGATGAGCACACCTGAAATGTTAGAATTGAAGATGCAATTGAAAGAGTTGTTGGAGAAGAAGTATATTAGGCCGAGTGTGTCTCCTTAGGGAGCACCAGTTCTGTTTGTAAAGAAGAAATATGGTATGCTTAGATTGTGCATTGATTACAGACAATTGAACAAAGTCACAGTAAAGAACAAGTATCCTCTACCTAGGATTGATGGCCTCTTTGATCAAATGAGAGGAGTAAGGGTATTTTCCAAGATTGACTTGAGGTCGGGTTACCATCAGGTGAGAATCAAGGATGAAGACGTTCATAAGACAGCCTTCAGAACAAGGTATGGTCATTACGAGTTTGTAGTTGTACCATTTGGTCTCACCAATGCACCAGCTACATTCATGTGCCTTATGAATAATGTCTTCAGCAGGTATTTGGATAAGTTTGTTCTTGTTTTCCTTGATGACATTCTTGTTTATTCTAAGAATGAGGAAGAACATGAAGAGAATTTGAGATTGACATTGCGATTGCTCCGGGAGCATCGATTGTATGCAAAGATGAGCAAGTGTGACTTCTATAGAGATAGAATTCAGTATTTAGGTCACATTATCTCGGGAGAGGGTATATTTGTGGACCCTGAAAAGATTGAAGCCATTATAAATTGGTCTACTCTAAGAAATGTGACAGATGTAAGATCTTTTATGGGGCTTGCATGATACTATAGGAGATTCATTGAAGGATTCTCCAAGGTTGCATATTCCATCACTTGTTTGCAAAAGAAGAGGATAAAGTTTGAATGGACATCAAGGTGTGAAGACAGCTTCCAACAGTTGAAGAATATTCTCACCAGTGCACCAGTATTGAAAGTTGCAGACCCAGAGAAATATTTTGTGGTATGTACTGATGCGTGTGGTCAAGGGCTTGGAGGAGTCCTTATGCAAGACAACCACGTGATATGTTATGAGTCCAGAAAGTTGAAGGAACACGAGAAGAACTATGCTACTCATGATCTGGAACTTGCATCCATAGTACATGCTCTCAAGATGTGGAAGCATTACTTGATGGGAAGAATATTTGAGCTAAGAATGGACCATTGTGGTCTGAAATATTTGTTTGACCGGCCTACCCTGAATGCTAGGCAAGACATATGGCTGGAGTTTTTATATGAGTTTGATTTTGAGATCAAACACATAAATGAAAAAGAGAATAAGGTAGTTGATGCACTCAGCAAGAAGGTGCAGGAAATACATGTGGCATCCATTAGTATTTGCCAACCAGATTTGAGGCAGCATATTGTTAATCATGTTGATGAAGACGAATTGCATGTGTAGGTTAAGTACAAATTACAGCAGTAAATCCTTGAAAAGATGTATGAAGCATATAACTTCGAAGAAGATAGACTTCTTACTTATAAAGGCAGAAATTACATTCCAAAGCTAGCAGATTTGAGGAGAGTTGTTATGGACGAGATCCATCAAGCTCCATATTCTAGTCACCCAGGATATCAAAAGACAATTGCTATAGCCAGGAAGCACTACTTTTGGCCAGGAATGAAAAAGGACATGGCTGAATACATTTCTAGGTGCATGAAATGTCAGCAGGTGAAGGTTGAGCATCAACACCCTATGGGTTTGTTGCAGCATTTGCCAGACCCCAAATGGAAATGGGAAGTTATTTCCATGGATTTTATTACAAGATTGCCAATGACTTGGAGACAGCATGATTCCATCATGGTTGTGGTGGACAAGTTGACAAAGGCAACACATTTTATACCGATTAAGTCTACACATAAGAATGATGACATTACAAAGATCTTCATGAAGGAGATTTTCAAATTGCATGGGTTTCCTAGGGCAATAGTCTCTGATCGAGATGCCAAGTTCAATCCCAATTTCTGGAAGAGGTTGTTTGCATATTTGGGTACAAAGATGAACTTCAACACTGCTTACCATCCTCATACTGATGGGAAAATAGAGAGAGTTAACTAAGTGCTGGAAAACATGCTTCGCATGTACGTGATGGACAAACCAACAAAGTGGGAAGATTATTTACACCTAGTAGATTTTGCTTATAAAAATGGATAGTAAGCATCCTTGGGGATGAGTCCATATGAATCTTTGTATGGCAGGAGGTGTAGGACACCCGTGACTTGGGATAATCCAGTGAACAAATTTGTGCTTGGACCAGAATTGTTCAAGGAGATGGAGCAAGAGGTTGTAAAGATCAGGCAAAATCTAAAGGCAGCCCAGGACAGACATAAAAGCTATGATGATAAGCATAGGGTGAACATAGAATTTAGTATTTGGGATCATGTTTACCTCAGAGTGAGGGCAAAGAAGAGTTCCTTAAAACTTGGGATTTGTGCCAAGTTGTCACCCAGATACTGTGGGCTGTTCGAAGTGCTTGAAAGAATAGGGCCAATTGCATATAGAATTGCATTTCCTACTAGCACTAGGGCTCATGATGTTTTTCATGTTTCTTTTCTTAAGAAATATATACATGACCCTAACCATGTGATAAATTGGGATGTGGTTCAGGTGGAACCTGAGGGAGAGTTCTGAATTGAGCCAATGCGCATCCTTAATAGGAAAGTCACCATACTCCGGAACCGAGCCATAGGACAGGTAAAGGTGTAGTGGGAGGACTATAGTCTTGAAGAGGCTACATGGGAGCTGGAGGATGCCATGTGATTGGCACATCCATTTTTGTTTGAATCTACGGAGCACTGAGGTGATGCCAGTGCAGCATTTTGTTCAAATTTTGCAAGCACCGAGGACAATACTATTGAAGGGGGAGGGGAATGTAACACCCCAGTTTTGACCCCGTTGCATTAATGCATATGATGTGAATATTATATCGAATCATGACAAGAGCTCAATGCCAAGGCCCTCTCATTGATTGATGTTTGGTATATAGGCGATCATGGTTGATGCCTATGGTTTATGTGCTAAGTCAAGCACGTTTGTAAACATCATGTAAATATGAAAATTAATGAAAACCCACAGCCAGCTATGTCAATGCAACGAATAATGAGATGGGGCATGATTTTCCTAAGGATAAGGGGGTGGGAATGTTAGCCTTGATACAATTTCAGGAAAATCCATGTGTCATGGGAAGAACCCATCATAACTATCAACTAACCTCTTTATTGTCTTCTCTTCTCAACAATTTATTCTACCAGAAGGTGGTTGAGGTAGTATTGCTTGGAAGAGGAAGAGTATGGGAAATTTCAGAATGGGCAGAACTCCCAATTCTAGAATGTCGTGTTTTTCTTGCACGAACAAGAAAACACCAGAACCGTATGCCAGTGTTGATCCGCACGTTCATGTTTTGGATGGACTCTCACGTTTTGAGAGCTGCGGGACATTTCTCATTGGATATTCATTCAATCGTTCAACATCATTTTCATACCCCATTGATGAGAAAGTTTGGGAGCATCTGAGCTCTTCCTGTGTGTATCCTTTGCATTATGCGAGTGTTTTTAGTGACATTGTGGTAGTAACAAATCCCTACTTCTGTATATCCTCCACGTTTGGTGAGTGTCTTTCCCTTGGAAAGACTGTGATTGTTGTGTTGCAGCATTGTCCTGAAACTACAGAGTGTATGAGACCCTGTTACTCGTGCTCCAGAGTAAACCTGTGGTGTAGAGTCTTCTTGTGGTTGTTGTGTTCTACACCTTGGTTCAGGTCTGAGCTTTGCACAAGATTTAGGAATCGGAGAGATGTAGAATAGGCTTGATAAACCTAGTGAAACCTCACGATAAGATAAGAGTGGCTGGTAAACCTGCTATGCACATCCTGAAGAGCACTGGATAGGAAGGTGTATCCCGAGGGACTATGGAGCAGAGAAGGGGACACTTCCTTGTGTTGGGTGTGTAGGTAGTAGGGAAGCCAGGCCAGATAGGTATTATGGAGGTGTTCTTAGCTCTGTAGATGAGCTCACTAGGTAAGCAGTTCTTCTTGCCTGTTGCCTTAGAAGCCTAATAAACCCAACATGAAGGATGGCTTGGCTGATAGCCTGATAAACCCATATGTTGGCTTGGTTGTGTCTTATTGTGCTTGACCTGGTGTGTGACCTTTGGTTGGACAATATGATAAACCCAACTTTGAATGCTGGCTTGGCTAGGTAGCCTGATAAATGCAGCAGTGAGATGGATTGACTGTGAACAGTCTGATAAACCCATCTGTTGGCTTGACTGTGAATAATTTGTGAACCCAACGAGGAGATGGCTTGGCTGAGTGGCCTGTGAAACCCATCTGCTTGGCCGAGTGGCCTAATAAACCCAATTGTGTTGGCTTATTTGAGTGTTATTGCACCTTGGCTATGTATGAGTCTGCTAGTGTTCCCTTATTCCTTGAGGAAATCATGCTCATCTCGAGGGTAGTAGTGTTGCTGAGAGACTAAGGAGCACATTGGCCTATGGTTGGGTGGAACATTGCAGCAACATAGCTGGTTGCGGAACAAGTTCTATTCAAGATAAGTGTTTTGGTCTATGATATTATGTTATTCTCTGCAATTATATTTCTTGTTTTGCAATTTTCTTGATGGAATGTGATGAACATGTTGCTATGTTGAATTGATGCATTGTTCCTTCGAATAACTGCAATTACAGGAATCTATGTATGTTTTCCATCACTGTAGTTCAACCTAAGTTGCAGGGTAGATTGGCTAGATCGGTATTGGCCTGAGAGATCAGATCGGTCCCAGACTTCAGCGAAAATGTTGAGTTTCTTGCTAGAAATCGCCATTTACGAAATTTATAGGATGCGGGATGCCAAACTCGCAGATCGTAGCCTCTGCAATTTTCCCTCTGCAACCTCCTTTCGCAACTTGCGGGTTGTGGGATGCGGGATGCAAAATCACGGTATCACGATTTCTTCAATTCCAATCCCATAAGTCAAATTTTCCGCACCGTCGATCTTCACGGGATGGTTCTCCTCCATCGATTTATTTCTGATGTGGGATGCAGGAAGTGGGATCGCAAATTTTGTAACTTCCAACCACGCAACTCAAGCTTTCTGCACCATTGATTTTTGCAGGTGGATTCTGAACCATTGATATGGTTCCAACTGCGGGATAATTTATGATCGTTGATTTTCGTTGCGTTTTCTCTATGTCATCTGATATCCTTTGAGATCTTTACAGCAGATCATCGAACTGAGTGATGGAAGATAGGAGGGAGCATGACAGTGTTGGAAATGTGGAGATGTGGTCACGACCATACCCTATGATTCAAGGAATAGTGAAGGTTCTTGATGAAATTTTTTAATTCTGTACGGTAGTGGGGTATGGGTACATGACATTGGGCAGGAAGTGCCATCGATAGGAAGAGGACTTTAGGGTGTTGCTTCAGTATGGGATTAGGTGTGATCTCTTGGTTTAGCAGGAAGCAATCTTGTGTGGCACTAAATGCAACCAAAGTAGAGTATGTCATAGCTTGTTCGGCTAGTTGTGAGGTAGTGTGGCTGAGGAAGCTACTATCTGATTTATTTGATCTCCACTTGGATGTTGCTTGTATATATTGTGACAACTAGAGTTGTGTGAAGTTGTCAGAGAACAAGGTGTTCCATGACAAGTTGAAGCATATCGAGATCAAATATCACTATATTAGGGATATGGTATAGAGAAGAGGAGTGAAGCTCCAGTATGTTGCGATGGACGAGAATATAGTTAATGTGTTGACCAAGCCATTTGACCAGAGTGAAGTTTGAGTACTTCAGGGAGAAGCTTGGTGTCCTCCAGATCGAGGTTCCTTCCAAGAGGAAGTGATGAGTCTGTGAGCCTTTCTGACATGGTGGAAGGCAGGTCCTCCCATGGTCATATGTAAGTGCGGAGGCCTTCTAACATGGTTGTATGTGGGTCTTCCCATGGTTAAATGTAAGTGAAAATCCTTTCTGACTGGGTCAGATGTAAGTGCAGATCCCTTTTGACATGGTGTGAAGCGGGTCCTCCCATGGTCAGATGTAAGTGTGGAGCCCTTTTGACATGCTGGTAGGTGGTTCCTCCCATGGTCAGATGTAAGTGCAAATCCTTTCTGACCAGGTCATATGTAAGTGCAGAGCCCTTATGACATGGTGGCAGGTGGGTCCTCCCATAGTCAGATGTAAGTGTAGAGCGTTTTTTATTGGGTCAAATGTAAGTACAGAGCCCTTCTGACATGGTTGTAGGTGGGTCCTCCCATAGTCAGATGTAAGTGCAGAGCCTTTTTTACTAGGTCAGATGTAAGTGTGGATCCCTTCTGACGTGGTGGTAGGTGGGTTCTCCCATGGTTAGATATAAGTGCAGAGCCTTTCCCCGGATGATAGATGGTGTGTCCTATCATGTGGGTGGATGTAAGTGCAGAGCCTTTCTCTGGATGGTAGATGGTGTGTCCTACCATGCTAGTAGATATAAGTACTGAGCCTTTCCTTAGATGATAGATGGTGTGTCCTATCATGCCAGTGGATGTAAGTGTAGAGCCTTTCCTTGGATAGTAGATGGTGTGTCCTACTATGCCAGATGATGTAAGTGTAGAGCCTTTCCTTAGATAGTAGATGGTGTGTCCTACTATGCCAGATGATGTAAGTGCTGAGCCTTTCTGACTCAGTTAGATATAAGTGATAAGCCTTTCTGATTGGGTGAGGTATAAGTGTTGTGCCTTTCTCTAGATAGTAGATGGTGTGTCCTGCTATGCCAGTAGATGTAAGTGCTGGGCGTTTCCTTGGATGATAGATGGTGTGTCTTAACATGCTAATGGATGTTAGTGATGGGCCTTTCCTTGGATGATAGATGGTGTGTCCTACCATGCCGATGTATGTGAGTGTTGGGCATGCCTTTCTGACATGGTGGTGGATGTGTTCCTCCCATGGTCAAATGTAAGTGCTGGGCGGGCCTTTCTGACTAGGTCAGATATAAGTGTTGAAAAAGATGAATACCTACATGGAGGCTAGGCCTACAACTACCATGAAAAAGGGCTGGCTCTGTAGAACTTCCTATGACGAGAACAGTTGAGAGATATCACCAGTTTATCAACATAGCAGAAGTAGTGATGATGATGATCTAGTGATGATCCAATGATGATCCAGTTTCGATGATGATCCAGTGATGATCCAGACTTGATCCAGAGAACAAGACTTGTGCTGATGAATTGTGTCAAGAGAATACCTTTCTAAGAGGGAGTGTTGATGTATTTATAACTTTGGAATGTATTCTCTTATGTATTTCATATATTGTATTCGATTAGTTCCTGATGTTCCTATCGAGATAAGCACTAATGTAAATAAGTAATGTAAGTCATAGAGGTTAACCCTCTTTGTTGATCAGGGGTTAAAGTTCTCGCAGTTGTGGGGAACTAAGGTTATTAGAATCTCCTAGAAAATTCGGCCCTCGTAAGTTATTGTCAAGTCGGAAACTAGTATAAATAGAGAGTGAGCCTCTCTATTTATCATACAGTCACTCACTTAGTTGTAGCACATGAGTGAGAGAGAAGGAGCTGGGATAAGAGAGAGAACAGTTGTTGGAGATCATCTTACAATCTTTGGGTTTTACTGCTGCCATTGGTGCTTATTCTATCTCTGAGGAAGTTGCGGGGTTCTCTCCTTTATGGTTTCCCCGAGGAAAAAATTTGTGTCTATTGTCTCTTATGATTGATTGTTGTGCATGTTATTCTCTTAGATAAGATCCTAAGATAATACTGTCTAATTGATAAAAATATAACATGAAATTGTTTTAAATTTGATATACCGTATAGGTTTTAAACAGTTCTTTAATATAGATTTGGGGATAGGTATCATAAAAAAACTATTTTTTTTGTTTATATTTTCAACATATCTCCCCGTGTTTTTACTCAAATTTCGATCAAGAGAGCTCGTTGGATGCGGAATTAAATTCCGCATCCAAATAGTATGCACTCGACATACTTTTGGCGGACTCCTCTACCCCAAAAACAAGAAATACCTGAAAAACCGTGATGATGGCATCATCATCACATTTTTTCGGGTATATGTCATCATCATGCTTTTTCAAGTATTTCTTGTTTTTGGGGTAGCAGGGTTTGTCAAAAGTATTCCAAGTGCATACTCGTTGGATGTGGAATTTAATTCTACATCCAAGGATCTCTCCCGATCGAAATTTGAGTAAAAACACAGGGATATGTGTTGAAAATACAAACAAAAAAGTAGTTTTTTTTCTTTTTTTCCTCCAAAATTATTATTTTAACTATTATTTTAATAGTTTTTTTTAGGAGCCCATTTTGAGTTGAAATTTCCTCTAATAATTGGGCCAAGAGGCGCTCTACAGCCCAGTATGGGGGAGATCTTGTAACGTGATGTAACGTTACTAACATGTCGGCAAAAAATAATAGTGATAGTGAATATTATGGGAGAGATCTTGTAACATGATGTAACGTTTGTAACATGTAGGCAAAAAATAATAGTGATACTCAATATTATGGGAGAAATTTTGTAACACAAAATAAAAAATAATATCACTTTAGTAAAGTTATTTTTATTAATAAAAACTAAATTTTCTAATAGGCCAAAATAAATGTAGGCCACAAAAACAATCTAATATGGGGGAGATGTTGTCATCTTCCTATCTAACAAAACAATAAAAAGGTAAAAATTTAATTATCCGTAAAAAAAATATGTGGGTCAAGAAGAAAACACAAAATTGAATTATCCACAAAAAAATGTTGGCATTGCACATGGTTTTAAAACCATGTGCAAGGCATTCTAAATAACCTATGGTTTTATTGTACATGGTTTAGGAGGCTTTGCACATGGTTTTAAAACCATGTGCAAGGCCTCCTAAACAACCCATGGTTTTATTGTACATGGTTTATGAGGGCCTTGCAAATGGTTTTAATACCATGTCCAAGGCCTCCTAAACAACCCATGATTGTATGAGTGGGAAAACGATGCAATGTTTGTTCCTAACAAAATAAAAAATATTATATGTCGGCCATAAATAATATTAAATATTAATAATAATAAAATTATATGTGGACCTTAAATAAAAAGATATGTCTTTTGGTTTGAGTCAAATCAATTTATACCTAAGAAGAGGTTTGCACCTCGAGAGATTTGATCCATCTCGGCGCTTGATAAAACCTAGGATTTGGATTTACGCTGGTTATAAGAGCTTCTAAAAATCTCTATCTAGATTTTTCCAATAAACTAACTGACCACTATGTCATTACTACTTTTTGAACTATCTTTTCCACATTCATTGATGCTTCTCGAACCGTTTTTGCCACATTTATTACTGCTTCTCGTATTGTCTTTGCCAACATCCATCCTTTTTTTAATCATTGTTTTAACACATTCTAATACAACGGAAAACCTAACTTAGGTAGATCCATAAACATATGAACGTGATTCATCCTCCGTAATACACTTTACCTGCATATTGAAAACCACTTTATCATTACTGTCGCTATATCTAACCACAAAATCATGGGTAATTTGAGGGTGTATTTACCATAGGAATTTGTATTGCAATCTCATAACATCTTAAAATAAAATCTCAAGGTTTTCAGACTTGCATTGGAGCCTCCACATTTCTCCATCTTAACTAAAAATGACATCGTAGAGCAGGACATATCGTATAAGACATATTGTATCTCATGAGCTTTAGCATTGTAATCATATCAACGTGATCACATATTAAAGGCACATGCTTTGGACACGTAAGTTAACAAATCACAGTTTGTGGTTTTATATGCAGATAATGATGCTTTTCATTCAATTCTATAAAATAAAAAAATCATAATTATGGGGGAGTGGAGTTATTAGATAGAGGGAGTGGTATGATTGAAAACTTAAGGGATTCATAGCCTCATTTTATTAAACTTTAAATTAATTCTTACTTTAAATTTAGCTAAATGGATGATTGATGGTTTTGAATATTTAAAAAGTTTAATGTAGTATATTATTCACTAATTAACCTTAATTAAATTAATAAAGATAAATGTTTCCTTAATATATCCAAATGCAAAGTATTATATTTAATCTACAGTTTTATTTAACTTACATTATTAAGAATATTCCTTTCTCATTAAATCCTAACCACAATGCATTTTTCATTCCAATTCATTCATTTTTGTCATGGTTTTACCATACCCATATATATATAATTAAATTTGTATACTTAATCTTTATTTATTTATTGATATTTTTATAAATAAATATTTTTATTTTTAATTATTATTATTACTATGTCAATATACATTTAAATATTGTCTCACATTTTGGGTTTTCTTAATTAGATTAATAAGATTCATTTCATGGTAGTCGTATATTGTTATGCTTAGATGTATCTTTATTAAGATTTAAACTAGCACAAACACTATTAAATTGTTATGCTTAGATGTATCTTCATTAAGATTTAAATTAGCACAACCACTAGTAAAGTAGCAAATGAACTTTCATAGGCACAACCACCCACTTAGTTAATTTATAGTGATAGATGGTTATTTAATAAAGGCTAACATTAAACAAATTAATATTTAATATACACATAAAACAAATACTATTTGATCAACATTGAAGCTTATTTAAATGTGAATCAAAATGCGTTTAAGCATAACAAGATAAGGAAGTCCAAAATCTAAGATACTAGCACGTCCACTCAAATTGTCGCCTATGCCATTGTTGAAGCTGCCCACACTTCAAAAATAAATTCAGAGCATAAATTGAACAAATAAAAAGTTTAGTAAGTATAAGAGTTTAAAGCTTGACTAAAGGTTCAAGTTAACCATTTAACTAACCCCATTTAAATCTGAATCAAAATGAATTTAAGCATAACAAGATACCACGACCTTAATATCTAAATGCTTATTGACTTAATACCTAGGGGTTAAAGAAAGGGGTAATAATTATAATTTTTTTAATTAAATAGTAATTGTTTTATGTTGATATTAATTAGTTTAATGTTTATATTATAAACATAAATGGATAACTATAACCATCTCGTAGTTACTTTAATATTTAACATTAATTAACCATGCCACAAAACTAGTTTTACTGATATAAACCATATTATCAATTAATATGGCTTATTATTGGTTATCCATTCATCATCTATGAGTTATCGATGCATTACTACCAGTTATTTTTCATATTTTTTTTTTATAATTGTTTATTTCGAATTTTGAAGGACTTCCATAAAATCAATCTTGACAGAAAACATAAACACTAATCTACCTCAAATCTCAAATTAAAAAATCTATAAAAATAATAAATACAAATATCATAAAAAAATCTATAAAAATAATAAATACAAATATCATTTTTAATAACATACATTATTTAAACACAGAAAATATACAACAGCGATCGAATACATAGGCTCTCCTGTGGCACCTTATTAATTTATTAAGAGCTGGTCACATACTAGAGTACTCTTGTTCTTCTGGCATATAGGAGAGGAGGAGGAGCTCAATACACAATAAGTAGAGGGGAGGAGAGTATATATATAAAAGTATAGAGACACAGTCTAGTTGGCAGTAAGCCAGAAAACGCTGTCGTCAGCCATGAAGTGGCAAATGGGTGCACTGTCGGGCTTGACATTGAGCAGCTTGAAGGCCAAGTGTTGAGGATTCCACCAACTCGTGTCTCTGTGACACAGAAAATCCTCCACCGGTACCATCCTCACCCTTTAGAGACACCCGCGCGGTGATGGTATGCTTTATTTCATGGCAAAAGTACACAGCGTATGCATATGTCAGAGTGTGACAAAGCATGGACTTGGAACTGGAATTGGGCAAACAATATTCAACATGGAGCATAGTAATAAATGTTGTGGTGGATATAGTGTGAGCTGCTGGATCTCAAACAGATTGAGATCCAACGGTCCAAGGTGTAGCTACCACAACATTTATTACTCTGCTGCATTTTAAATATTTTTTTCCATGAAAGGAATCCTAGTAATGGTATAATTATGAGACTCGATCTTTGGTACATTTGCCTCCAACACTATCACACGACTGGTTCCCAAAGTAGCTGTGGCGTAATCAATCATGGATTCCAATGATGGCGCACAGTATTTTCTCTCAACATGACTATTTATAGGACTCTCACACAGTTGTAAAGCCTGCTTCATGGAAAGAGCCATGTGGGATCCTTGGTATATATCGAGCTTCTCCAAAGCTACGAAGAGTTTATCAGAAGAGAATGGAATAGCTTCAGCCAAACGGCGCGGAAGGAAGAAGATTCTACTGTCCGGACTTGATTTCTTGAACAGTCCACTGTACAGGGTCATTTTTGTTCCAGTGTGCAAGTCCTCCTCAAGGAAAAACATCGCCGACATGGAAGGGTCAGTTGCGATGCCCTCATCTGCTGTGACAAGGTAAGCTAATCTTATTTTTCTTACCAGTATTTTTGGCTCTTTGGCATCTTCTGGCCATCCTCCTTTGCCGCCAGGTTTAGGTGTAGGAGCAGGTTCTCCCAGAGAAAATTTCTTGCCCTCTCTCATCGCGTCCAATAGATCCGATGTCTTCTGGGATGACAAAGGGAAGATGAGTTCCCACAGAGTGTCGGGAATGGGCGTTGTTGGCAACCTGAGATGCCAGTAACTCATTGTCAGAGACGTAGAAGACTTCGCCTGCACTTCTTCACTGGCCAGTGTGAGATACTGACATCCACATGCCACAATAAAGTTCAGTTATACATAAAGATATAAGAAAAAATGAACAGTTCAAGACTCAATTTTGGACTTGTTAATTTTTGGAGTTTTGGAGGTGGTACTAAAAAAATTCATATAGAATTATATTCAGAAATCAACATTACAATACGAAAAATGCTTGTGCGATTATATCCAGAAATTAATTCACTACAATATGAAATACTCTTACACAATTATATCCACAAATTAACACTACAATATCAAAAACTGTTACGCAATTATATGCAGAAATTAACACTACAATATCATGAACTCTGGAAATCTGCGTAAACTTACTAGCAAAACAACTAAAGCAATAGAAAACCTCATCTTGCACGCCATGCACCACTTATCACTTTGATGAAAATAAAAGCAAATCCTGCAAACCCAGTTCAAACATTTTCACATATTAATGAAAGCATCGACTAGGAGCAACCCATAGATGGAGATGAAATCATGTTAACCAGTAATAATTCCAATCAAATGGATAACGCAACTAAAAATATTGCAAGAGAAATAGCTATGAGATACTTAGAAATTAATACCTATGAGATACTTACAAATTAATACTATCAGCCTGAGCTTAGACTCATTGATCATATATGCTTATGGCTACCAATAACAAGATTGAAACCTAAATAGACATGAAAAATCGTTGTAGTAAGATTTGGGTATATCCAAGCTTGGATGATTTGGGTTTATCAGCTTTTCCTATACACTACAGCTCGAGTTGTCTTCCACCGATACCGTGAACCTTCTCAAACGTAAAAGTAAAATAAAAATAATAAACATTCTATGCATCTTAACAAGGTAAGTTCATATCTTATTGCACAATTTAAGAATTTGCATTCATTACTAGTTGGGGTTTAATTCTAACGTTGTCATTTTGTTCACAGGTGAAGTCAGGGTATACGCTAAAGCTTTGGATAAGCTTGCCTCACCTCCGGCCCAAACTTGAAATGCAAGATAATGTTTATATTGGTGTTTTCTTTATCTTTTAAATAGGTTATAGTTTGTACATTTTTAACAATACTTATGTGTAAATGCAGGTTGCCAAAACATGGGCCTGGTGAGAGTGGACAAAGTCAACTCCTCTCAAGCTTCATTCTTCTTTGTCCAGAGTTGAGGGATTTACCCTGCTCTCTATTAATTAGGAAGAATATATAATAAATTTGGTTATATAGTTATACTAACGCCAATAGGGTCCATGTGCATGTGAACACATGGTGTGGTGTGGCTTATGGACTATACACTCAGATCATCCACCATTCACAAGGTAAGACTCTTTTTGGGTTAGTGGTTAGCCTAGGTTCCTAGTTGCTTTGGTTCACGGTTCTATGTAAAGATAGGGATTTACAACCACTTACAGAAATTCTAAGATATGTTATGTTTTCATGACATAACCCTTGTTGGGTCTGTACTTAGATGCATTGGCTACTTAGGAGGGATTCACAGCGTCTCACATTCGTAATGCATTTGTTTTTACAGTAGTTTGATAATAGATTTGAATATATTGGTTTCACTTCCAATATAGATTCACCGTTTTATAATTTGTTTAATGTTTAAGATTTGATTTGTAACTTTAATTTTGGGGAAAATGAACTTGACCCTACAATCATGTTTCCTGGATCTTAATTCGATTTGGTTGTTATTATTTTTTGGAAGCTCGAATCTCTAAGGAAATGAATGTTGCTTTTATCTTAAAATCAATGCTCGGTTTTGTTTAATTTAAGTCTTAATCTAGATCTATCTATTTCTGGGTATGGATGCCTGAAAACAGAGTCTATAAACTTGTATTTGATCATATTCTTAAAACTTGTTGTTGTGATTTTTCGATTGTAGATCTTGTTGTTTCTTTATTGTCATCTATGATATTTATTTGGTAAATAAACTTTCTCATTGTTTTAGCTAGATTTGATTATCGTTGGGTTTGGAACTCAAATTTGAGAGCTCGGCATTTGATTATTAACTTGTTAATTGAATAATTGGTAGTAGTTTGATTGATTGTGATCGCTTGTTCAGTTTTTTTTATTTGTTAATATACTTAGGTCTGTCTTAATGTGGGTCTGGAATCCCAAACAGAGACTAGGATTAATAAAATATATGTGTATCGATTTTAAACAAAGATAGACTCTATGTACATGGCTTTGTTTCCTAGAGAAAAAATAATTGGTTTATACTTACTTCTAGATCTATTTTATTAATTAGATGTGTGTGTGTGTGTTGGTAAAGTTATCTAGGTGTATTTAGAATATAGAAAAAATCTCCGTGAAGAGTCGCTCGACTCTTACTGCTAAATCTGAGAGTATACATTTAAAGAGTTTGATTTGTAGAAATGTAGCTTAACATAGGAAAATAAATAAGAGATCTACGATTTTTCTACATTTTGTACATGAGTAGTTAACAACTAATAGTTTATAATAAGAACATATTATTGAAATATATGAAAAGATTAGGATTAAATGCAAAGTATAATTCTGAGTTTCAAATGCATTTAGAATTCAAATCTATGCTCACAATATAATTATCCATACTAAACAGTTAATAAATTTAGTAAGGAGCCTGCCACCACTGTCGGGTAAACAGAACTGAAGTTGTCATTTGTCCCAACCAACTCGTAGAGAATCCAAGTATTACGTGCACCAGAACCCCTGAGCCTATTTGTTGAACCAACAAGACAAAATCCAATCAATGCGCCATCTCTTTGCATCAACAGATCATTTCCCCATCAATTTCCAACCTCCTACTTATTCGATGGGCATACTATTTTATAGTATTTTTCCTAGGACTTGGTCATGTATGAGACTCCTTCCATTTAGCACTCCACAAGGAGTCTTGACCTGATTTTAGGGAAGATGCTTCCTACATCACTTGATTTCTCACTTAACAGCTTTTCCCAATTCTTATTTCCCCTTGTGGTTCATCAAACACTTTTTCAATAGCTACCATAGTTCTGTTTCCTCTAAGTATTTTAATTATTAAATACTAATAATCAATTACATTGATTTTTACTTTATTGTCAAAATATTTTAAAAAAATAAATATTCCAAGTAATAGTAATAATTAACAATAATTTGGTGTATTACATATGCCTCCATTTAAAGGATAACACCATTCTGGGTGTTGTTATTTCTTCGTCTTTTATTCTTCCATTATTTCATCTTGAAATAGAACTGGATATGCCTCCCGTATATTACTTTTAAATTCTCAAGTGGACTCCTTTAAACTAAGGTGCTTGCATTGCACCTGGACTTGTTCAATGGTATGGTTTCAGAGTAAAATTTCTCTCCTTACGAGAATACGCTCTAGTTCCACTTGAAACTCCTTCGAGTTCCACTTATATAACATTGTAGTCAATGACATGAGTAACATCATGAACGTGTTTCTTTAAAATAGAAATATGAAAAACATTATGTACTTATATTGTAGGTGGTAATTTTAATTAATATGCCACTGGTCTAATTTTTACCAAAATTTCAAATGGTCCACAATATATGGGCGTCAATTTTGATTTTTTCCTAACTTAGGGAGCTTTTCTTGGGTTTTACCTTTACATAAACATGTTCCCCTACTTTAAGCACTGGTGGAGTTCTTTTTAAGTCGGCATAACTCTTTTTCCTATCTTGGGCAACCTTCAAATTATGATGCACCTATTTCACTATTAGTTCCATCTCTTTTAATAAATCATGTCTTATCATTTATCTGTTGATAAGAATTCTCCAAGATATTGGAGTAGTACACTTTGGCCATACAGAATCTCAAATGGACTTAACCCAAATTCTACTAAATGCAAGTAATCTTCCCACTTACTTGGTTTATCCATTACGTACATTCTAAGCATGTCTTCTAAGACCTATTTTACTCATTCAGTTTGTCCGTCGGTCTATGGATGATATGCAGTGCTAAAACTTAATTGTGTGCCTAATCCTTTAAATAAATATTTCCAAAAAATTCTTGTAAATTTTGAATCTCTGCTTGAGACTACTACCTTAGGTACACCGTGCAACCTGAAAATTTCTTTCATAAATATACCCACAATGTCAACATCCTGATAAGTAGACTTTACAGGAATAAAGTGAGCTTCCTTACTTGGTTTATCGAATACAACCATGATTGAGTTGTGGTTTTTAACATTCTTAGGTTAACCAGTTATGAAATCCATGCTTATAACTTCCCATCTCCATTATTGAATGGGTAATGGCTGTAATAATCCTGCTGGATGCTGGTGTTTAGCCATTACCTTTCGACATTCAATGTAGCATGTTAAATATTCTACTACTTCTTTTTTCATATTAGGCCAAAATAAATTATTCCTTGTCATGGTGATCCCTTTTTTATATCCAAGATGTCCTGAATGCGGTCTTTTATGTAATTCGTCCATAAGAATTAATTTAATATCTGTTGAATTTGGTATATGTAATCTACCTTTGTGTAGTAATAACCCTCTTCCATTCAGACTAATATATTTTTTTACTTGATTCATTTCATTCTCTGCAGTCATTTCTTTCAGTTTTTTATACTCTTTGTAAAAAATTTATGCATTTAAAATTTAATTTTCTAAATTTGATTCATCGTTGGTGCTTTCATACAACAAGTTTGCATGATGCCTTTGTTAAAATAATGTAACTTCAAAAGATATTCTAGATGTATTGTATTCCTCCTTCTGGAGATGAGTTTGGTGTTGTTAGAGTCATTGAAGGATGCAATGCAAACCTCTGAATGTAAGTCGGGTCAATAGTACCCAAGTGTCAATATAATAAAGGCTATTTGTGATGTCCAATTGGACAAGTCAGCCCAGTCAGTTAGTGAAGTCAGCCCCACCAAGTTAGAGGTCAAGTGAACAGAATAATATAAATAGGGAAGTGCTCCCCTTCATTTACAATCACTCACTCAAGCAGTTTTGCAAGAGAGAGAAGAATTAGTGCACCAAAAAGAATTTCGAAGCAGTTGTCTGGCTTTTACACTGCTCTGGTCGAGATCTATACTAAGGAAGTTTTGCGGGGTTTTCTCCCTTGTGGTTTCCCCGAGGAAAATCTTTGTGTTCTTGTGTTCTTATTTTTTATGTGCATGTTGTTATTTCATTGATATTCTAGTGATCATTTGTTTTAAGATATCATCTAAGAAAATTAATAAAATTTAACATGGTATCATGGCCACCCTGAAAGGAAGCACTACACAGCTAGGGTTTGTCATTCTAAACAAATCCTTGAAAATATCATCCACAAAAGAGGGATCCCTCAACTCTCTCTTGAAGAGTGCATCTTTCTGTGAAGACAGATCCAAAATCTAAGAGGTTTCATTTTTTTCCCAGATAGTGTTGTCGGGACAAACTAGGGTTTCAGTTTTTCTGAGACTCCATCATCAATCTCAGGAAAATCAATTTATAGTCTACCTCACCTCAGGGAGGTGCATCTTTTCCACCCATAAACCCCATTAGGGTTTCCAGTTGAGAAGTTAGGGTTTCTACATCAAACCCTAGGTCAACTAGAAGGAGGTAAACCAAGAACTATTTTCTTCAAGTAAGTACTCTTCCTCCTTCTTCCATTTGAAGTTCTCATTTTGTCAAAGATGACTAAGAACACCAAGCTATATGAAAATATTGAAGGTGTTGAAAACTTCATAGCATGGAAGTATAGGATCATGCTCATCATGTAAGAGAATGATCTATATAAGTTTGTAAAGGAGGAAGTGAAAGAACCAAAAGAGGAGGGAGCTAAGTCTAAGCATAAGAAGGATATGATCAGATCTGAAAGGATCATAACTGACTCCATCAAGGATAACTTGATTCCTCAAGTATCATCAACGAAAACTCCAAAATAAATGTTTGATGCTCTTTCCAGTCTATTTGAAGGAATAAACATCAACTGGAAAATGACCCTGAGGAATCACCTCAAAAGTGTAAGGACTTAAAAATCAGAGACCATGCAATCTTACTTTTCAAGAGTATCTCAAATTAGGGATCAACTAGAAGATATTGGTGATACAGTAGAGGAAGCAGAAATTGTGATGACCACCTTTAATGGTCTTCCAAGAGATTGGGAATATTTTATCCAGGGAATCTATTCAAGAAGGAAACTAACTAAATTCAGGAAGCTATGGGAAGAGTGTGTCCAAGAAGAAGAAATAATTTTAGCCAGAGAAGTGAAGCTAAATGACAATGAATATCAATCCTTTATAGCTCTACCCAAAGGAAAGTACTAAAGGAAGAGTCATGATCATTCTCATAAGACTCAAGGGTTCAAAAGGCCCAAGAAAGAATTCTCAAAGTATGAGTGCTTCACTTCTCACAAGTTTAGGCACATTTCCATCAACTGTCCCATGAAATCAGAAAGAGTTGAAAATATCAAAAGATTCCAAGCTCATGCTGCTGAAGATAGTGATCAAGAAGTTGAAGAGGAAGCAAATAAGGATGAAGAATCCAGTGAATAATATGTACCAATCTCTTCTCTAACATGATCAGTCTCATCAAGAAATGACACCTGACTAGTAGGCACATGACATGTTACAAAGACTCACTATCATGTCTTGTACAAAAGAAATCACCACACAAATTAATGCTTGGAGATGATTCCCAATACCCCATCAAATGAATGGGAGAAGCATCCTATAAGTCGGACTCTAGAAAGTCCCTGAAGATGAAAGATGTCCTATATGTCCCTAGACTAAAGAAAAACCTCCTGTCAATTTCATCTTTAAACAAAAGAGGATTCAGAGTTTCCTTCATAGATGTAAAAGTCCTCATGTGGTCAAAAGTAAATACCATAGATGATACAATTTAAATAGGAGTTAAAGAAGGAGGACTCTACAAACTAAAGGGACATGCAGATTCAAAATTAGCAACCAGTACAACAAATCCATGTGATATTTGGCACATAAGGCTACTAGAAATTCAGATAGAACATGAAAGAGTATGCAATTGTTATAACAATATGCAATGAATCCTAATCAAAGATATCCTACGGGTCTTACGAACCTTTCTCTAACAACATTGGGCATAAAAAGTGGAGAATATGGTAGAGAGAATAATAGGAGATGAGAATCACAACTCCAATTCCTAAAAAATTTAGCTATCTACACTGGTGCTACTAATATATGATGCCAACTGCAGAGTTCCAAATCTTTGAAGTAAGAAAACTATCCAAGACCAATAAGGTGAGATCTTTGTAGAGGTCCTGCAAATGGGGAAAAAAAAGGGGGTAACAAACAAAAGTCCAAAGTGTGGGTTTTTTCTTCTATTCTCTTTTGAACCGTTTGTTGGATTTTGATAATGGTAGGTAAGCGTTGATACCTCATCATAGTACATATGGGTTTTTTTGTGTTATTTTTGTCAAAGTTAAGAAGCTTTGTTGTTATCACATGCATATTGAAAAAACTGAAAAGCTTGATTCAAGTTAAAAATCACTTGAAAATTTTGGTACTTTGAATGAAAAATTGTAAGAAAGCATATTGTGAAAATTCAAAAGTTTGATTCAAGTTAAAAATCACATTAAAATTTTAGTAATTTGGGTGAATTTTTTTTTAGATATGCTCACAACAAATAACTTTGCTAATAAAAAAATAAATATTTACAACAAGCACATGTTAACATAATATTTGATGAAAAATTGTCAGCAGTGTCTTTGGTGGTGATATTTCCCCAACCAAGGTTGAAATCCCCTTGAGACATTGGTCACCTCTCATTGGACATCTGGCCTGTGCAAACCAGCCAGTTGTTTCAAGAAGTTGGGGCTAGCTGCAAGTCCTAAGCAGCTTTAGTAGAATAGATACCAGCCACCCATAGCTTCTTCGTTGAAGGGATCTTCCTTGAGTGTTGAAAACAAGCTTAAATTTATTGTAATATTCAAATACTGAGAAAATACATGCTTTTCAAATCATGATAAGTGGAAGCAACATCTTGTCAAAAACAATACTTCATTCAGAAATTGTTTGTTAGTCAATAGAAAAATGAGATCAACATCTAATGAAGTGACAACTTGAGCACCATTATTGCCAATACTAATAGTAATTGAGAGAAACTAAGGGGAACACACAGGTATAATGAGATGGTCAACAAGAGCATAAATGAATGTGATAGAACCTTCAAAATCAACAAAAGCATTAATATACAAGGGAAATAGAAGTAGGGAGAATAAGAGGGCCTTGTAAAAACACTTCCAAACAATAATTGAAAGTGACTCTTGAGTCTTTTCCCCAAGACATTAATTGTTTTTTTGACAAAAACAATTAAAGAAGATGTGAGGATGAAAATATATTAAGCATTTTAAGACATCGATATATGAGGTGACTAACATACACATTGGGAGAACTCATGATTTTTCATAGAATGTGCCCAGTGTCCATATGTTGATGGTTAAAATACAATTGGAAACAATATGGATCTTTATTAAGTTGTAGGCTCTAGCTAATGAAGAAATTAGAAAGAATGCAAATTGAACAAACTATCTTTGTAAAGTTATTAGGCTATAGGATCTAGCTAATGAAGAAATTACAAAGACTGCAAATTGTACAAAATATCATTGTAAAGGAATCAACATGGCTTTCCACAAAGGAAAGAGTAAAAAGAGACAAAAAGAATGTCAAACAATGAAGAAATAGGTATTGCATCGAGACGAGAGAGGTGCTCTATAGCCTAGTATGGGGAAGTTGTTGTCACATAAGGTAACACAACTTTACCAAAAACTAAAAACAATAATTAAAAAAATACATGTCAGCTCATAAAATAAAAAAATTATAAAAAGTGATTTAAAAAATCCATTTTGGCCAATAAAATAAAAAATTAAAACTTAGGCTCAGATCTATCAAGAAAGAGATAAAATTTTCTTAAGTTTAACACTAAAAAAAGTTACACATCAGGAAATTGGATCCCTCTCCGTGCTTGATAGATCCAGGTTTAAGATGGATCGATGTTGGTGTTAAGCTCAACTCTCTAAGTGATTATTAAATTATATTTTATTGAACAAATATCTTGATCACATATTAAAAATTATAACTTACTTAAAAATATCAAGCTAGCAAACATTAAGTAGTGAGTTGCATGAATAACAAAATTAGTGATAAAACTAACAGGCACATAGCTTCATAACAAATAACTAAGAGAAATACTTTCACACCATCAATACTTGTAATGGTTGGATTACAAATCAATTCTAACGTCTACCATATCCTTGGAAAGTTAATGCAAAATGGTATGCCAAGCAACAATGATGACTGTAGCAGTCCACTCGGCTGGGCTATGCCCTGGTGGTGGTTGAGACAAGGAATTTCCACAATAATGACCTCATTTCATACCCCATAAGTCTTAAAGCCTTGATTGTGTGTATTAGTTAGGCAATCTTGAGTCATCACAACACCCACATTAAAGTGGGATTTATGATTTATTGCAATAATGGAAAGTTGAGATACACATAAATGATATCACTAACAATGAATGTCTTCAACAAAATTGGAGTCCAAAAAAATAAAATGGTCATATCTTGGCAAGAATTGATTAGTAGTTAAGGATACTTTGATGTTGTTGAAGAATTAGCAATGTGCTAAAGCGTCTAGTTAAACAAAGAATTCATAGTTTAGATTTAGCTGGTATAGTAGAAAGGATGCGAGTTTGACAACCCTCACATTAAAGTGATCTTTATCAATACCAATACTCGGGGTTCATAGCTCCTCGTGGATAAAAAGAAGTGCTTAACTTTTCCAAAAAAGGATAGATAAATATAAAATAAAAACTTTCATACACTTGGTCATTTGTCCAATTATGGCAGCGAGTGACACTATGGAATGACATGGCTAGCAGTAAATGTATTCAACCAGACTGGAGTCCAAGAAATAAAATGGGCATATCTTGGTAAGAATTGATTAGGAGTTAATGAGAAGACTTGAAGTTGAACCATCTGCTAGAGATTCTCGCAAAACAAAGACTTCATAGTTTAGAATTAGATTATAGTAATAGAGAGGAAATGAGTTGAACTGTAGGATTTATTACCGGATTGTCATGCTGATCTGTAACGGTAGACCTACTGTCAATAATTAAGCACACCATATCCGAAGTGCAAGGGTAGAATTTGGACTTAACTAATAAGCTCCACGTAAAATTGAGTTTAAAGGATATGGAAAAGTCCAGTAACTAGCGAATTAAAAAGGATGCATAGTACATGATTTTACAATGACTAATTTGTAGTTGAGAAAAAACAAATGCTAATGAAAAATTAAGAAGGTTTAATTGAAATAAACCTAGCATATATGGGTACTTAAAAAATCGAAGTGAGCTAAACTCTAAACCATCTGCATCTTTTCTGGCCAATATTGTTGAAATTGCATAATTGGGTGTTCTAAGGGTTATTGAAAGTGCTGAATGCATTTTTCAATCAAAATTGCAATTTCAGCCACCAAAATTGCAATTTCAGCCACCAAAATTGCAATTTCAACAAAAATTACTTCCCATATTCCAGCAAATTTAACCAACAAAAATACAAATAATTTAAAATTTAGCTCACTCCTAAAAACACCTCTTACACAATTATATCCAAAATAATTAACACTGAAACTCTTATATACCGAAATTAACACTACAATATCATGAATTGCGGAAATCTGCATAAACTTACTAGCAAAACAAGGAAGGCGGTAGAAAACCTCATCTTGCATGCCATGCATCACCAATCACTATGATGAAAATGAAAGCAAATCCTACAAACCCAGTTCAAACATTTTCACATATTAATATAGAGATGGGTAAGCTCTAATAATTCCAATCAAATGGATAACGCAACGAAAAATAGCCAGGAGATGCTTCCAAATAGTATCAATGATCACATATGCTTATGGCTACCAGTAACAAGACTGAAACCTAAATAAACATGTAAAATCGCTGTAGCAAGATTTGGGCATCTCCAAGCTTGATAATTAGGCAGGTATAGGACCCACATATGTCAATCAACTTTTATTTTCCTTATTTTCCTATATGCTACAGCTCAACTTGTCTTCCACCGATACCGTGAACCTTGTCACGTCTGCGTCTGCGTCTGCTCCTGCTCAACTTGTCTACCACCGATACCGTGAACCTTGTCACGTCTGCGTCTGCGTCTGGCACATTGCAATAGTAAAAAGTATATCCAAGTTCACTGACGTTTGTCATTCAGCTCTGTTTTTCCAATATGCTACACGCCAACTTGTCTGACTGATCTTTAGATGCACAAATATATCAATGACATCCATTTGTCTCTTTCTATAAGTGTTACAAATATATTATGCCATTTTTCAATAAATAAGAAATATTATGCCATTGGTATTATATATCAACAAGTAAACCTTGTATATCACTTTTTTATTAGTAAAAATTCTGCAAAATTATCTATGTTCAGACAGCCTATCAATTTAATGTTGCCATAGAGCTGGGGCTACACTTTGGATTTCAAGTGGCCTAAGATCTTATGTGAAATTCAACCATCCCAAAGAGCTTTACAATAGATTTAAATAGGCTGAAACATGGTGAATATTAATCACCATAAAAATCTATCTAAGGTGAATCATTTAACTTTTTTCTATTATGTATAGTAAAAGATACAATTTTTCTATAAACATAGAATGCACATTTTTCTATACATATGCAATGCACATTTTTTTTAAATAATAAAAATATATTAATCACATCAATTTCTCTTTTTTCTCTAAACAATATAAATATATATTCATGACACTTCAATAATACACATAGTTAGAGCTTTGCAAATGTCAAAGAAATTGTTTAGAGAAAGAGGCAATATTTCTATAAACAAGAGCCACATGGTGGTGATGTTCTCGACATTGGCACTAGCTCTACTACTAGCTATGAGCATTAGTTTTTTGCAATGAAAACAATTGTTCAAGGAATTGGTTTTTTGCACTTGATTAATCATTCTTGATGTACAAGCTTTACAACCAGCTATGAGCATTAGATTTTTGCAATGAAAACAATTCTTGAAGGATTTGTTTTTTGCACTTGATGTACATTTATATTTAGTAATGAAATATAATATGCATCTTGCGACAAAGGAATAACGTAAACCAACAATTGTCTTTATAAACATAAAAAATATGGGCAAGAAGGAAAATACATTGAAGTCAATACACTCTACCACACTAACTACTACACTAACCCACCTAATTTACATAACCTTCTCCATCAACCTAACCACTAATGCACCCCACTAACCGACCTAACCTGCTAATACCCTAACCCATGCCTAACCTACTAAATTATTACACAACATAACATATCCTCACCCACTAACCTAATAATCCACATAACTTGAAACCAATACTTCCTAACCCATTTGACCTAACCTAACTAACTCACACACTTGATATACCGTACACAATATAATGTACCATATACTACATAAATCTAATTGACCTTAACTTCAAGTAAACCTTTCATTAACTAAATCATATTGCTTCCTCCTCGTCATTAAACATGGCTCTATTTTGTGAACACGTTCATTGTAATTCTTTCATTTCTGGAATTATACCCATATTTATAGCCATATGGAAAATTTAAAAAAAAAAATTCGAACCTCCTTCACACAAATATAATCAACCAAACTATAATTTCACTTAGTAACAAATACTACTCCTTCACACAAATAATCGCAAAATATATTTTGATTCCAACAAAGATTTATTTTAACCATAAAGTTAATCAATATCCATATACATATTCATCCATTCATTGTAACCAATAAATTTACCAAACAACCGATTGAACCAATAAATTTACCAAACAACCGATTTACAAGGAAAGATTTCAAATACTAATAGAAATACTAATCCCCAATCGCAAAATTCCAAAATATGTTGTTTACTAAAATAAATCCATGACAACCATCTAAAAATACATGTGATCTTACTCTTAAAGGATGGCATCAATGGAGATGTTGAAAACCACTCCGCAACAATCCATGGATCGGCTAGTTTTCCACTCCACGTGGTTTCTCCCGAGAAGTTATTGCACAACAATTCTCCCAACTAGCCACTCCACAACAATTCAACCACCCACACTCGCTCATAGTTCACTCCCTTTTTCAGCCGTGGAATTTAAATTTTCAAAACGTAGGCCACTAAAACATCATTATAAATTATTATAAGTAAATTAGTAATATAAATACTTTTATATTATTATTATATAAAATTATACTTTCCAAATTCCAACCATACTTTGGCTTAAAAAAATTTAAGTTAATATTATTTCTATCATTTATGTTTTTCTAGTTTGTAGGTTTTCTTGATTTTTTCTGAAAGCAAAAAAAAGTCATTTAACAATGATTTTTCTATTCTATTTTTTATTATTATTATTGTAATTAGCATCTACATAGTACAAATTTCAGTGCTCAATGCTCAAATAAATGATTTGAAAGTTGGAAGTTGAAAGTGGAACTTGGAAGGATGGAGCTAGAGGTAGAATCCCTTGGAGTTGAAGATTGGATAGTGGAGTCTAGACTTTGGAAAGAGTGTTGGAAAGCATTATCAAGATTCAAAGGTAGTGCTTGTAGAATATTTTTAGTTTAGATTTAAATATTTGTTTAAAAATCTATTGATTTGTTTAAAATATACTGTGATTTTCTGTATATTTTATGTAATTTATTTATATTTAAACTCTATACTCATATTCGATAGTACATGGTTGAGAATCGAGATACATACAATAACAACATACATCAGTTAACGTGAAAATAATAATTCTAGACAATTGCAGTGAGAGATTCAATGTGTCTTGGATCATTTTAGCAGAGTATTATCTCTAAATCAAATTTATTTACGAACTGCAGAGTGCAAAGTGAAAATAACATAATATATCTAAGAGAAGGAGAAGGTTGTGAGGGATGTGAAATTGATCACAATCTCGCTTCTGTGCAAATTCGGTCATTTACTTTTGCAAATATGTTACCATAACGTTGCTTCTGTCATACTCCTTCATAGCTTCCTTGTGCCCATTATCCATTTTTATTTTCCACTAATGGACTGATGATCCACACGCTCGAAGCTTGATTTGTTCCAAGTTTCTTTTATAATTATAGGCTGTCGTCATTTTTATATTGTATTAGTTACTGAGTCTTTCTCTACCTGATGTTCAAAAGGGGCTTAGTGGTTTGTTTATATAATTGTTGGTTTGTATGTGATCATTCATGTGACAACAATGTGTAATAGTTGGGAATGGAGAGACTATCTCCTGCTTTTATTTTAATTTTTGGCATTTAATACCTACTTGACTTTCCTTATGGATCAAAGATTAAAGGCTAAAATTAAACATGTTCTTTTGCAACTGCACTTTTCTTTAAGATATGTAAGTTATTTAAATTTTAGACACGTTGCTAGATAATTTGTTCTTTATTAGACTAGATTTGATTAGACGGGTCATAGGACCACTAAACTAGAATTTCTTAGACCGGACCATTTTTTAACGATACTTATTAGAACGCTTTAACGGTAATAGCTTTGATGTGATAATTTATTATTCTTATTCTTATTCTTTAGATGGCATGAACCATATTATTTTTCCTCTCCTTTTCTTCACTATACATCCAATATTTATCCTTTTACTATGTTGCTTCCAGCGCATCATGTATTCTTTCACTATTGTTTGGTTAAATGAAATTAAATCCTGTCTTTGGTCAGCATCATTTGATTGTCTCCAACACTTCATGCAGGTTTAACTCATTTTTTATTAATAAAAGAGACAAACTAGACATAATAATAATTTTAATCCCTAAAGCATTTTGAAGGAAAAACAATAGCTACTCCTACTAGAGAGAAAGATCTCTCTATGAAGGTGGATAAATGCAAGCAAACCCTCTCTTGAGGAGTAACATATGTTGGGCCTAAGGAGAAAGATCCTATGTTGAGAATAGATCCTAGTATGTGTTAATCTGATGGAACATGTGGAAGAGTCAAGTTTCCCTTGGTTTATCCATGGTTGAAATCTAATCAATTGTATGAGTTCCAATTATGAGACTGAGTTATACAAAATCTTCAATTTCTACAAAGCACCATTAGAGGCTTTAATATACATTATATGTCGATTATTATCGATTAACAAGGTCCAGTACCTACATTACTGGAAAATAGAAAAAGAAAAAGAAAAAAGGAAAAAGGAATGTAGAGAAAATATAAAAATGTAAAAATGTACCAAAAAAATTATTTTCAAAAAAAATTCACAAAAATTAATTATTGAAGGGTAATTTTTTTAGCAAACCTTTACTATTGAAGGGTAAATTTTTTAGCAAACTTTCACTCTTAAAGGGTAAAATTTTAAACAAAATGTTTCATGACAGGAAATATAAAATGTCAAAACGTTAGAAATTATTTTTAACGAGTAGAATAAAAAACAAATTTCAACATTGCTCACCATCAAAGAGACAACCTAGTGCCCATCATCCACATGCTTTTATACCATGAAGAGGCAAAGCAAATAAGCAAACATGGATAGAGAACAAACATAGAAAAAAAAAACATTGATTAGAAATAAGAAGCCATACTCCAACTACTTAGATGAAGTTTGTATTTATAGACTTGAAAAATTACCATTAGAGGAAATTTCAACACAAAATGGGCCTTTTAACTCTAATTCAAATTCCATGTCATCATGTGTTAGCCAATGAAATGTTGATGTATTTGTAACTTCCGAATGTATTCACTTATGTATTTAATATATTGTATTTGATTAGTCCCCAATGTTCCTATTGGAGAATCAATAATATAAACAAGTCATGTAAAGTCATAGAGGTTAACCCTCCTTATTGATAAGGGGTTAAAGTCCCCATAGTTGTGGGGCACTAGGGTTATTAGACTCTCCTAGAGGAGTCATCCCTAGTAAGTTATTGTCATACAGTTACTCACACTCAGTTGTAGCTTATGAGTGAGAGAGAAGGAGCTGGGATAAGAGAGAGAATAGTTGTTGGAGATCATCTTACTGTCTTTGGGTTTTACTGCTGCCATTGATGCTTATTCTATCTTTGAGGAATTTGTCGGGTTTTCTCCTTTATGGTTTCCCAAAGGAAAATATTTGTGTCTATTGTATCTTGTGATTGATTGTTGTGCGTGTTATTCTCTCATATAAGATCCTAAGATAATACTGTCTAATTAATAAAAATCTAACTTGGTATCAGAGCTAACATGATAAGAAGACACTGTGCAGCTGCGGAAGCTAGGGATTCTTACTTTTTGGGTCTCTCTCCACAATCCATCATCAAAAGGAGGCTAGGATGAACCTCCATTAAAGGGCGAATATTTCTGTAGAATCAGAATCTGATTTTGAGCACTTTCAGTTTTTGACCTACCACTACATCAAGAAATTAGGGCTTTTCACTAAAGAGGAATTTTTGAGTGAGCCCGGGCTAGGATTGTTTTCCTCCTCAAAATCGAAGTTTAGAGATAAAAATCAAGGTTTTTGCTTGGGTAGAACTCCGGGAAAGTCAAATCCTAATCTTCCCTGGAACCAGAAAACCAGCACTTTAGAAGATCAGCTCCAGATCCAGTTTTCAGCTTCTCAAATTGGTTAGATCTAAATCTTTTGTATTTCCATTTGAGGTTCTCATTTAATATGTCTCATCACACCAAGCTTGATGAAAAGATTAAGGGAGCTAATAACTTTCGAGCATGGAATTATAGGATCTCCCTAGTTCTTCAAGAAAATGAATTAGACTCCTACATCAGTGGAGAGGTTCCAGTTCCAGAGGGAGATGAGGTTAAGGCTTTACAAAAGAAGAACTTGATCATGGTCAAGAGGATTATTGATGATTCAATCAAGGATCACATCATACCACAGGTGTCCGCCCTAAAGACACCTAAATACATGTTTAAACCCTTGACCAAGTTGTTTGAAGGAAAGAACATAAATCGAAAGATGACTTTGAGGAACCGGTTGAAGAATGTGAAGATCCAGAATGTGGAGACCATGCAATCATACTTGAAAAGGGTCTCCCAGATCAAAGAACAACTTGAAGTAGTAGATGAAGAAGTGGAGAGTGCAGAGATTGTGATGACCACCTTGAATGGCCTCCTTAGGTCATGGGAATCCTTCATTCAAGGGATTTGTGCTAGAAGAAAGCTAGTCACATTCAAAAGATTGTGGGAGGAATGCTCACAAGAAGAAGCTCAAATAGTATCCTGTGAAGAGAAGATGGGAAGTGAAGAGAAAGCTCTCATAGTACACTCCAAGAAAAGAAGAAGGTACTATCATCATCCCAAAGGTAATCATTCTCACTAGAAAGATAACTCAAGAAAACCTAACAGAGATTTATCTAACGGTTAGATTTTTTACTTGTGATGAGAGAGGACACTATGCTAGAGACTGTCCTAGAAACAAAAGTGGGTCTCACAAGAAGAAGGGAAACAAGAGAAGACATCATGCTCATGCTGCAGAGGATGATGAACCTTCCATAAAGAGAATCAAACAAGAAAGTGATGATTCTTCAAGTGATGAAAAATATGTCTTGATTTTCACTCTCACGGGAACTGTCACACATGGAAGAAATGATTAGCTTATAGACAGTGGGGATTCCAAACATATGACGGGGTTCAAAGAATACTTTGTGAAACTGTCAAAACATGAGTCACCTCACAAGGTGAAACTTGGGGATGACTACTCGTATCCAATAAAAGGTAGTGGTGAATCCTCCTATAAGCTATACTCTGGAAAGTCTATGAAGATGAAAGATGTCTTGTTCATACCAGGACTAAAGAAGAATCTCCTCTCCATATCTGCATTGGATGCAAAAGGCATAAGGGCTTCATTTGTAGATGGCCAAGTTCTTATGTGGCCAAAGGGAAAGACTATAGATGATATAGTAGTGATTGGGGAACAAGAAGGAGGACTATACAAATTGAAGGGCCAACCAGAACAAGCTTTGGTCGATGACTCAGTAGAGCCAAATGAGATTTGGCATATAAGGCTTGCACATGTGCACTATAGAGCACTACCACTTATAAGCAAAGCTGTTGAAGATCTTCTATAAATATAGGCAAAACATGACGGTGTGTGTAAATGATGTGTGAAAGGAAAGAACACAAAGAAGACATTTCCAAGTAGCGAGAGTAGGGAAAAAAGAATCTTGGAAATCATCCACTCCGATTTATGCGGTCCGATGTCATCCAGTTCATTGAGCAGGTATATATACCAAGTTTCTTTCATTGATGATTTTTTTAGGAAGACATGGATATACTTCTTAAAGAATAAAGATGAAGTATTCAGCAAGTTCAAAGAATTCAAAGCCTTAATCGAGAACCACATAGAAAATAATATCAAAACCTTTCGATCAGACAATGGTGGAGAATTCACGTCAAATGAATTCAAACAGTTATGCAGAGATTCAGGGATTAAGAGGGAGTTGACCACTCCATCTAATCCACAACATAATGGGGTTGCAAAAAGGAATAATAGAACGATCATGGAAGATGCAAGGGCAATGCTTCATAATGAAGATCTTCCCATGCATCTATGGGCATAAGCTTCTAGGATAGCGGTGTATGTACAAAATCGTACTGCACACAGAGTACTCAAGAACAAGACACCTGAAGAAGTCTTTTTCGGCAAGAAACCAGAAGTCAGCCATCTCAAAATATTCTGTTGTCCAGTGTACATACACATTCCAAAAGAAAAGAGGACAAAGTTAGATCCTTCAAGAAAGAAGGGTATATTTGTGGGATATAGTGAAAGCTCGAAAGCTTACATAATATACTTCCTAGGATTCAAGAAGATCGACATTAGCAGAGACGTAATATTCGACGAAGACTTAGCTTACAACAAATCCAAGAAAGTGACCAATTAAAGACTCTAAAGAAACAAAAGTACCCAGAATTCAAGATACAACTATGAACGATGCAAATCAAGATGAAGATTGAGAAATAGAAGAACCCCAAGGACCTATAGATCCACCCCAAGAGAAGAATCCTCACAAGAGGAAACCTGCATGGGTATGAGAGGCTATCCAAGGTCCAGAAAGATATGGGGCTCCAGAAGAAATGCACAGAGAGAGGAAAAGAACTAGGTCCTAATGTAGTTATGTAGCCCTATTATGTGACATCATTGATAAAGAACCTTCAAACTATGAAGAAGCGACAAAGAAAAAAAATGGAATGATGCTATGATCGAGGAGTACTAGTCGATCATGAATAATGATGTCTGGGATGTTGTCCCTAGACTAGAGGGGAAGTCTTTTGTGACTTCCAAGTGGATCTACAACATCAAGCATCCTGGAGATGGTAGCATAGAGAAATATAAAGAAATATTTGTGGCTTGTGGCTTCTCCCAAAAAGAAGGAACAGATTATGAAGAAAATTTTGCACCTTTAGCCAGATACACTTCCATCATAACTTGTTCTAGCTGCAGTTATGAAATGGAAGATACACCAGATGGATGTCAAGACTACCTTCTTGAATGGTGTAGTGGAAGAGGAAGTGTATGAGGAGAAGCCACTTGGTTTTGAGACACATGACAGGGAGACTCATGTGTGTAAATTAAAGAAAGCACTGTACGGTTTGAAATAGGCACCCAAGACATGGTACGACAAATTTGACAACTTCCTATCCAGTTTGCGCTTTACCAAGAGTAAAGCAGATTCCAACCTTCACTACAAGGTTGAAGAAGGAAAACCAGTGATACTTGTACTGTATGTAGATGAGCTATTTGTAATGAGTGTGGATCGGTTGATTGTTGATACAAAGAGGAAGATTGCTTTCGAGTTCAAGATGAAGGACTTGGGTATGATGCACTACTTTCTAGGCATGGAGGTGTGGCAGAATGCAGATGGAATCTCCCTAGGAAAAAGGAAGTATGCAGTAGATATCCTGAAGAGGTTCGGAATGATAGACTGAAAGGCCATGACCACACCTATGGCATCAAACCTGAAGCTATTGAGTGATGCTTCATCAGAGACGGTTGATGCTACGATGTATCATGAGATGATTGGGTCCTTGATGTACCAGATGAATACGATACCAGATATTTGCTTTGCTCTAAACACATTGAGCCAATTCCTGACGGATCCGAGACATGTTCACCTGATTGCTACAAAGCATATTTTGAGGTACCTGAAGGGTATAGTTGATTATGGGCTCAAGTATGAGGCAGATAAAAAGATTAACCTGGAAGGTTATGTTGATTCAGATTGGGCAGGCAGTGCCATTAATAGGAAGAGCACTTCAAGGTGCTGCTTTAGTATGGGATTAGGTGTGATCTCTTTGTTTAGCAGGAAGCAGTCTTGTGTGGCACTGAGTACAGCCGAAGCAGAGTATGTCGTAGCTTGTTCGACTAGTTGTAAGGCAGTGTGGCTAAGGTAGCTACTATATGATTTGTTTGATCTCCACTTGGATGTTGCTTGTATATATTACGATAACTAGAGTTGTGTGAAGTTGTCAGAGAACCTGATGTTCCATGATAAGTCGAAGCATATGGATATGAAATATCACTATATCAGGGATATGGTGCAGAGAGGAGCAGTGAAGCTCTAGTATGTTGCGATGGATGAGCAGATAGCTGATGTGTTGACCAAGCCATTGGCTAGAGTGAAGTTTGAGTACTTCAGGGAGAAGCTTGGTATTCTCCAGATCAAGGTTCCTTCCAAGAGGAAGTGATGAGTTCGTGAGCCTTTTTGACATGGTTGTAGCCGGGTCCTCCCATGGTCAGATGTAAGTGCAGAGCCCTTCTGACATGGTGGTAGGAGGGTCCTCCCATGGTCAGATGTAAGTGCAGAGCCTTTCTTACTTGGACAGATGTAAGTGCGGAGCCCTTCTGATATGGTGTTAGGTGGGTCCTCCCATGGTCAAATGTAAGTGTGGAGCCCTTTTGACATGGTGGTAGGCAGGTCCTCCCATGGTTAGATGTAAGTTTATGACCTTTCTGACTTGGTTAGATGTAAGTGCAGATCCCTTCTGACATGGTGGTAGGTGGGTCCTTCCATATTCAAATGTAAGTGTGGATCCTTTCTGACTAGGTCAGATGTAATTGCGGAGCCCTTATGACATGGTGGTAGGTGGGTCCTCCCATAGTAAGATGTAAGTGCAGAGCCTTTTTTACTAGGTCAGATGTAAGTGCAAAGCCCTTCTGACATGGTGGTAGGCAGGTTCTCCCATGGTCAGATATAAGTGCAGATCCTTTCCCCGGATGATAGATGGTGTGTCCTATCATGCCGGTGGATGTAAATGTAGATCATTTCTCTAGATGGTAGTTGGTGTGTCCTACCATGCGAGTAGATATAAGTGCTGATCCTTTCCGTGGATGATAGATGGTGTGTCCTATCATGTCAGTGGATGTAAGTGCAGATCCTTTCCTTGGATATTAGATGGTGTGTCCTACGATGCCAGATGATGTAAGTGCTGAGCCTTTCTGACTGGGTCAGAGATAAGTGTTGAGCCTTTCTGGCTGGTTCAGATATAACTGCTGTGCCTTTCTTTGGATAGTAGATGGTGTCTCCTGCTATGCCAGTAGATGTAAGTTTTGGGCATTTCCTTGGATGATATATGGTGTGTCTTATCATGCTAATGTATGTAAGTGTTGGGCCTTTCCTCAGATGGTAGATGGTGTGTCCTACCATGTAGATGGATGTGAGTGTTGGGCGTGCCTTTCTGACATGGTGGTGGATGTGTTCCTCCCATGGTCAGGTGTAAGTGTTGGGCGGGCCTTTCTGACTGGGTTAGATATAAGTGCTGAAGAAGATGAATACCTACATGGAGGCTATGCCTACAACCAGCATGAAAAAGGGCTGGCTCTGTAGAACTTCCTATGACAAGAAGAATTGAGACATAGCACCAGTTGATCGAGATAGCGGAAGCAGTGATGATGCAGCTTTGATGATGATCTAGTGATGATCCAACTTTGATGATGATCCAGTGATGATCCAGTTTCGATGATGATCCAGTGATGATCCAGCGTTGATGATGATCCAGACTTGATCCAAAGAAGAAGACTTGTGCTGATGAATTGTGTCAAGAGAATACCTCCCTAATTAAGAGGGAGTGTTGATTTATTTATAACTTCAGAATGTATTCACTTATGTATTTCATATATTGTATTTGATTAGTCCCTGGTGTTCCTATCAGGGGAATCAATAATGTAAACAAGTCATGTAAATTCACAGAGGTTAACCCTGCTTGTTTATCAGGGGTTAAAGTCCCCACAGTTGTGGGGCACTAGGGTTATTAGACTCTCCTAAAGAATTCGGCCCTCGTAAGTTATTGTCAAGTCAGAAACTAGTATAAATAGAGAGTGAGCCTCTCTATTTATCATACAGTCACTCACACTCAGTTGTAGTGCATGAGTGAGAGAGAAGGAGCTGGGATAAGAGAGAAAACAACTGTTGGAGATCATTGTATAGTATTTAGGTTTTACTGCTACCATTGGTGCTTATTCTATCTCTGAGGAAGTTGCGGGGTTCTCTCCTTTATGGTTTCCCTGAGGAAAACATTTGTGTCTATTGTCTCTTGTGATTGATTGCTGTGCATGTTATTCTCTCAGATAAGATCCTAAGATAATACTATCTAATTGATAAAAATCTGACATGAAATTGCTTTAAACTTGAAATACCGTATAGGCCTTAAACATTTCTTCAATATAAATTTGGGAATAGGTATCATAAAAAACTACTTTTTTGTTTGTATTTTCAACATATCTCCCCGTGTTTTTACTCAAATTTCGATCAGGAGAGCTCGTTGGATGCAGAATTTAATTCCGTATCCAACGAGCTCTCCTGATCGAAATATGAGTTAAAAAACAGGGATATATGTCGAAAATACAAACAAAAGAATAGTTTTTTTCTTTTCTTCCTCCAAAATTAATAAATATTATTTTATTATTTTAACTATTATTTTTTTAATTTTTTTTAGGAGGCCCATTTTGCTAATGATTATAAGAGCTTCTAAAAATCTCTATCTAGATTTTTCCAATAGAATAGCCGACCACTATGTCATTACTACTTTTTGAACTATCTTTTCCACATTCATTGACGCTTCTCGAAGCGTTTTTGCCACATTACAGCTTCTTGAATTGTCTTTGCCAACATCCATTAGTAAACATTATCCTTTTTTTAATCATTGTTTTAACACATTCTAATACAACTGAAAACCTAACTTAGGTAGATCCATAGACATATGAACGTGATTCATCCTCCGTAATACACTTTACCTGCATATTGGAAACCACTTTGTCGTTATTGTCGCTATATCTAACCACAAAATCATGGGTAATTTGAGGGTGTATTTACCTTTGGAATTTGTATTGCAATCTCGTAACATCTTAAATGAAAACTAAGGTTAGACTTGCATTGGAGCCTCCACATTTCTAACCACAAAATCGTGGGTAATTTGAGGGTGTATTTACCATAGGAATTTGTATTGCAATCTCGTAACATCTTAAATGAAAACTCAAGGTTTTCAGACTTGCATTGGAGCCCCCACATTTCTCCATCTTAACTAAAAATGACATCGTAGAGCAGGACATATCGTATAAGACATTGCATCTCATGAGCTTTAGCATTATACTCATATCAACGTGATCACATATTGAAGGCACATGCTTTTGACATGCAAGTTAACAAATCACAGTTTGTGGTTTTATATGCAGATAATTGATGCTTTTCATTCTATTCTATAAAATAAAAAATAAAATAAAAAAAATCATAATTATGGGGAGTGGAGCTAGTAGATAAAGGGAGTGGTATGATTCAAAACTTAAAGGGCTTTATAGCATCATTTTATTAAACCTTAAATTAATTCTTAATTTAAATTTAGCTAAATGGATGATTGATGGTTATCAATATTTACAAAGTTTAATATGGTATATTATTCAATAATTAGCCTTAATTAAATTAATAAAGATAAATGTCTCCCTAATATATGCAAATGCAAAGTATTATATTTAATCTACGGTTTTATTTAACTTACATTATTAAAAATATTCCTTTCTCCTTAAATCCTAATCACACAATGCATTTTTCATTCCAGTTCATTCATTTTTGTCATGGTTTTACCATAACCCAATGTATTGAAATATGTATATATATCATTAGATTTTTATACTTAATCTTTATTTATTTATTGATATTTTCATAAATAAATATTTTTATTTTTAATTATTATTATTACTATGTCAATATACTTTTAAATATTGTCTTACATTCTGGGTTTTCTTAAGTAGATTAATAAGATTCATTTCATGGTCGTCCTATATTGTTATGCTTAGATGTATCTTCATTAAGATTTAAACTAGCACAACCACTAATAAAGTAGCAAATAAACGTTGATAGACACAACCACCCACTTAGTTAATTTATAGTGATAAATGGTTATTTAATAAAGGCTAACATTAAACAAATTAATATTTAATATACACATAAAACAAATATTATTTAATCAACATTGAAGCTTATTTGAAGCTTATTTAAATGTGAATCAAAATGCATTTAAGCATAACAAGATTAAAAAATGCAACATCTAAGATACTAGAACATCCACTCAAATTGTGGCCTATGCCATTGTTGAAGCTGCCTAGACTTCAAAAATAAATTCAGAGCATCAATTGAACAAACAAAAAGTTTAGTAAGTATAAGAATTTAAAGCTTGACTAAGGGTTCAAGTTAACCATTTAACTAACCCCATTTAAATCTGAATCAAAAAGAATTTAAGCATAACAAGATACCACGGCCTTAATATCTAAATGCCTATTGACTTAATAAGTAGTGGTTATAGAAAGGGGTAATAATTATATATTTTTTAATTAAATAGTATTTGTTTTATTTTGATATTAATTAGTTTAATGTTTATATTATAAACATAAATGGATAACTATAACCATCTCATAATTACTTTAATATTTAACAATAATTAATCATGCCATAAAACTAGTTTTATTTATATAAACCATATTATCAATTAATATGGTTTATTATTGGTTATCCATTAATCATCTATGAGTTATCCATGCATTACTAGTTATTTTTCATATTCTTTTTTCTTATAATTGTTTATTTCGAATTTTGAAAAACTGCCATACAATCAATCTTTGACAGAAAACATAAACTCTAATCTACCTCAAATTTCAAATAAAAAAATCTATAAAAATAATAAATACAAATATCATTTTTAATCACATACATTATTTAAAGACAGAAAATATACAACAGCGACCGAATACATAGGCTCTCCTGTGGCACCTTATTAATTTATTAAGAGCTGGTCACATACTAGAGTAGTCTTGTTCTTCTCGCGTATAGGAGAGGAGGAGGAGCTCAATACACAATAAGTAGAGGGGAGGAGAGTATATATCTACAAGTATAGAGACACAGTCTAGTTGGCAGTAAGCCAGACAACGCTGTCGTCAGCCATGAAGTGGCAAATGGGTGCACCGCCGGGCTTGACATTGAGCAGCTTGAAGGCCAAGTGTTGAGGATTCCACCAACTCGTGTCTCTGTGACACACAGCAACTCCTTCTCCACCGGTACCATCCTCACCCTTTAGAGACACCCGCGCGGTGATGGTATGCTTTATTTCATGGCAAAAGTACACAGCGTATGCATATGTCAGAGTGTGACAAAGCACGGATTTGATACTGGAATTGCTTCGGGAAGGAATCCCAGTAATAGTATAATTATGAGACTCGATCTTTGGTACATTTGTCTCTAACACAATCAGACGATTGGTTCCCAAAGTCGTTGTGGCGTAATCAATCATGGATTCCAACGGTGTCGCGCAGTATTTTCTCTCAACATGACTATTTACAGGACTCTCACACAGTTGTAAAGCCTGCTTCATGGCAAGAGCCGTGTGGGATCCTTGGGATATATCGAGCTTCTCCAAAGCCGCGGAGAGTTTATCAGAAGAGAATGGAATAGCTTCAGCCAAATGGCGCTGAAGGAAGAAGATTCTACTGTTCGGACTTGATTTCTTGAACAGTCCGCTGTAGAGTGTCACTTTGTTTCCAGTGTGCAAGTCCTCTTCAAGGAAAAACATCGCCGACATGGAAGGGTCAGCTGCGATGCCGTCGTCTGCTGCGACAAGGTAACGTATTTTTGGCTCTTTGGCATCTTCTGGCCGTCCTCCTTTGCGGCCAGGTTTAGGCGTAGGGGCAGGTTCTCCCAGAGAAAGTTTCTTGCCCTCTCTCATCGCGTCCAGCATCTCCGACGTCTTCTGGGATGACAAAGGGGAGATGAGTTCCCGCAGACTGTCGAGAATGGGCGTTGTTGGCAACATGAGATGCCAGTAACTCATTGTCAGAGACTCAAAAGACTTCGCCCGAACTTCTTCACTGGCAAGTGTAAGATACTGACAATTTCTGACTGTTAATTTTTGGAGTTTTCGTGGCGGTACTTAAAAAAACATAGTGAGCTAAACTCCAGATTATTTGCATTGTGGGCTAAATTTCTTATCAGCGATAAGAATGGTTGAAATTGTAGTTTTTGTTTGTTGAAATTACATAATCTTCGTGTTTTAATGGTTATTTTGCAACTATAATTGCAATTTCAGCCACCTAAATCACAATTTCAGCAAAAATTCCTTCCCCAAATTTGTTATTTAACCAATAAAAATGCAAATAATTTACAGTTTAACTCACTCCTAAAAAACCTCTTACACAATTATATCCAGAATTAATTAACACTACTACAATATGAAAAACTCTAACACAATTATATGCATAAATTAACACTACAATATCATGAACTGTGGAAATCTGCATTAACTTACTAGCAAAACAACGAAGGCACTAGAAAACCTCATATTGCAGGCCATGTATCACCAATCACTATGATGAAAATGAAAGCAAATCCTCCAAACCCAGTTCGAACATTTTCACATATTAATGTAGAAACGGGTAAGCTGTAATAATTCCAATCAAATGGATAACGCAATGAAAAATATTGCAAGAGAAATAGCCAGGAGATACTTACAAATAGTATGAGCCTGAGCTTAGACTCATTGATCACATATGCTTATGGCTACCGGTAACAAGACTAAAACCTAAATAGACGCATGAAAAATCGCTGTAGCGAGATTTGGGTATATCCAAGCTTGATTATTGGAAGGAGGTAAACTTTAGACCATTTATATTTTTGTTGACTAACAACAATTACAATTTCAACCATTCTTACCAATTTTCAACAAAAACACGGTACAAATATTCCAAAGTTTCTCACTTCTTGATAATTAGGCAGATATAGGACCCACATATGTCAATCAACTCAGGCAGGTATAAGACCCACATATATCAATCAACTTTTATTTTCCTTATTTTCCTGTACGCTACAGCTCTTCTTGTCTTCCAGCGATACCGTGGTTCGTGAACCTTCTCATATCACGTCTACGTCTGCGTCTGCGTCTGCCCATGACCAATAGTAAAAAGTATATCCAAGTTCATCGACGTTGGTCATTCAGCTCTTTTTTCCCAATAGGCTACACGCCAACTTTCCTTACTGATCTTCACATGCACAAACATATCAATGACATCAATTTGTCTCTTTCTATAAGCACTACAAATATATTATGCTATTTCTTAATAAATAATAAATAATAGAAATATACTAGCAATTGTCTTAAAAGTATAATAAAAGATGAATATTTTTTTGAATAGATACATAAATTGAATTTAAAAGTATAATAAAAGATGAATATTTTTTTGAATAGATACATAAATTGAATTGAAGGGCAATATTTCATCCTAGAATAAGTGCACAATGGACAAACCAACCTAAGAAAAATACTTCTTGTTTGAAAGACAATATCTAACTAAACTACAAACCAATCTAAAAGTGTTTTTACCATGTTTCTTGATGTTTCAATATAGATGATAATCCTACTTAAAATCATAAATATTGTAAATTTATATTTACAATCATTTTTGTAAACAATGTTCTCTTACTTTGTAAGAACATACAGAAATAAACCAAACCTAACTAAATGAATAGATAAAGGTTCTTGTATATTTATATTGAAAAGTTAAAGAAACAAAAATAAATGTTAAATTTCAACATTTTCATAGTTCACAATGTATGGTAATTTATGTGATCTGGGAATGAAGTTGTTATCTATGCTACTTGGTAATAGATTTTTTTCTTATTCAACATATTGAGTAATATATGAGTTTTGACTACTCTTTTTGCATGTAGCTAGTGTTTTTTTCCAATTTTGAGCAAAGTCTTTTGATTTGATAGTCTTGAGGGTAACTTCTTGTTCAAGACATGTGGGTCTTTAGTTTTCTTGGGATGTTTTAATCTAGCCCAGATAGCTAGCTGAAGGTGAAATCTTTTTGGAAAATTGTAATTATGTATGACACAACTTTTTATAATATAAAGCTATCTTTTTAGCTTTGAAAAAAATAAACATTAAAATTCAATACTTTTAATAGATTACAATACTTTATAAATATTACATGGTAAAATTACTTTAAAAATGTAAGTATATTTGATTTTGTATATTCATATTGAAAATGTACATCATCCTCAACATGGTCTAAAGACTAAAAACTTTCTAAATAATACATGGTAGACTTGTACTTAAAAATTGTAAGTCTATTTGATTTGATTTTGAAGTCTACACAGAAGTAGAATATTTGATTTTGAATTCCCTAAGTGTTAAACTATTTTGTAATGAGCATCTATGACCATTCTTACCTACTTTTCACTTCAAAAATTAATTTGTATTTTAGTGGAGGAATGCACATGTTTTGACCATTAAATGAATTTAAGCGTGCAATGAAAGCATGAATTTACATGAATCACTCTTTGTTGAAGTTATTGCAATTGTTACTTTGTTTATCATAATTGGTAGAAATAGAACAATCCCGGTATCTGTTCAAGATGTACCAGAATTCTTTTTGAAGAATGGGTCAATTTCTCCAATCCTTGGGAAGCTCCCTTTTGAACTTGACCTCTTAACCCTGTCAAACCATTATAATTGCAGAGATGTAACAATATTCCTTCTCACGGTCAATTGAAAAGATCCATCTCCTCCTCATAATCACCAAATATCTTCCTTTCAAGATCCACTCTTAATCGTTCTTTAAAGCCTTGTTTGACTGCTTCTTTATTATTTCCTAAAAGCATTCTACTTGTTACATAACATTCATATTTTGTTTTTTAATATTATATTTTAAAATGATATAGGAGGTTTGATTTCTATTAATGTATGGGAGATGTGCTGGAAGATGAGATGTTCCATGGGGAGAGGGTTCTGAAGACACTGCAAGCAGAGGCACAGATCTAAGCGCGATGTAGGGCTAGGGGCTGCTAACCCCCCCGTGTGCGGCCATGGATGGGGAGACGGTCTGGGGAAACCCAACGGATGAGAATGGAGGAATCAGTGGGGATCCTGTCGGTGGGAAGGGTGGATCACATGGAGGGAGAAGATCAGGGATGGGTGGATTCCTCCTAAGGGCTCAGAATATTCCTGCAATCCAGATCTGATCAGAGTGAATACGGGAGAAAGTTGAGTTATGGAAAGATAAAGCCCTCATCGGGAAATTTGTGGGAGTATGGCCGAAAAAGAGAGATCTGGTTCGCTAGATCCAAGGAACCAGGAATCCCAACGGCCATTATAATCTCCATCTGTGGGAAAAAGATTTTTTTACCATCATCTTCTTCAATGTGGAAGGCAGGGACAGAATCCTGGAGGGGGGACCCTATTTCTTCTTTTTGACTGGGCTATATCTGTGGCCCTGGAAGGAACGCTTCAAACCTAAAACAGAAGATATGACAGTCGCTCCGGTGTGGATCCGGTTGATCAACCTCCCTGAAGAATATTGGGATCTGGAAATACTAAAAGACATTGGCAATTCGATTGGAGATTTTGTAAAGATAGTCGAGCAGACCAAACAGTAGAGGTATACAACATATGCGCGGATCTGTGGCTATAAGTATCTGTCAAAGGATATTCTGGAAGCAGTGAGCTTGAATTGGGAAGATGAGGAGTGGATTCAGCATATCGACTATGAACAAATCCCTTTTCATTGCCAAATCTGCCATGAATATGGCCATTTTGGAAGGAACTGTACAAAGGGGAGCCAGGAGAAGACGAATTTAGATTGGGAATGGGAAGAGAAGCAGGCCAACAGAGGATTCATGTAGGTCAAGAGCCGAAAGAGGGGAAAGAAAAACCGAGGGAAAAAATAGAAAAAAGGAGGTAGTTGAGAAGGCCCCAGTAAGATATAACCCCTTTCAAATCCTAGAAGAAGTGGGGGAAGGAGAAAATGGTTAGATAAAGAAAAGGAGGAGGGATAAACAAGGCTGATCACAATCGAGTGTCATGAAATCAGCTGGCCGGAGGCAATGGAAGAAGACGAGTTGGAAGATATGGAGCTCGAAGAGTTGGATCTGGATGCAATCGAAAGGGAGTGTGTGAAGGCAGGAGAATGGTATGTTACACAGGAGTAAGTGTCCCTCCTCCAGAAGGCCATCATTAGATCCAAAGCTTCCCAGGATCTGGGAATAAGCGTAGAGCCATCGAAAGGGAGCAAGAGGAAAACCCTAGAGGAGGATCTAAAGCGAGGATGGAAGACGAACAAATAGAGGAATGTGACAATTGGAGTCAAGTTGATTGAACTATGCCAGTACTCGACGATCAGGGAGGCCTTTTCTGAGGTAAGTAAGGTTACCCAATGAAGATAATCTCACGAAATATTAGGGGGTGTAACCACCCGAGAAAGGTAAAAACCCTAGGTAGGAAGATCATGCAAGAAAACTAGACGTATTATTTCTATAGGAAACTAAGTGTAGTTCTGAAACAATGATGAGATTGGGGCATAAAATATGGAAGGGTAGCGGAGTAATGGCAATAGATACGGTAGGCATGGGGGGTGGAATGGCAACTTTATGGCACCCAATGCTGATCGAACTCTCGAGGTGGCGTGCTAACCATTTCTCCCTAATGGATACCTTCAATTTTTTAGATTCAGGGATCACAGGGACCTCATTGGAGATTTCAATATGATTACCTCTCTTAGGGAAAAGAAGGGAGGAAGGAGGGCTCTAGAAAAATATCAGGAGGAATTTAGGGAGATACTGACACTCGACCCTCTAGCATACATGGAAACGGGGGATGGGTGGTACACCTGGAATAATAGGAGGGGAGGGCATCGCCTGGTTGCGTCCTGGCTTGGCATATTTTTGGTGTCAAAAACATAGTCAGGGGGGGTGGGGAAATTAGGACATGTTTCCTCCCAACTGTTGGATCAGATCATTGTCCAATTAGTCTTGAATGGGACTTTTCAAACACCAACCTAAGAAATCCTTTCGGATTTGAACAATTATGGCTGGAGCACAAGGACTTCAAGGGCCTTGTGGAGCAGTGGTGGCAAGAGATGAACCACACGGGTGGGCCAAAATGTACAACTTTCAACAGAAGCTCAAGGCTTTAAAAGTTATAATCCGCACGTCACTACAACAAAAACTGGATTTAGCGTCTCTTTTTGCATCCTTTTTTGCGTTTATATACCATCTTTCAGTGTATTTTTCTTCATTTTTTGGACAAAATGGCACAATTTCACGGATTGGTGCTATTTTAGGCATTTTTTGCATCCTTTTTTTAAATTTGGCACAAATTACGGCGTAATTTGCAGCAGGTTTTGCACCTGGTTATGCACCAGGTTTTCCATCATGTTTTGTGACAGGTTTTGAGCCTAGTTTTGCAGCTAATTTTGCACCTAGTTTGTACATATACCCTTGTTGCGCCCCCTTTTATGCCCATGTTTGCCTCAAATTTTACACCCTTGTTTTCATCCACTTCTGCATCCTTTTTTACATCCACTTTTGCATCCACTTCTGCTTCTTTTTTGTATCCCTTCATGTGCCAAGTTTTGCATCAAAGTTTACATCCTGTTTTGAGTCTAGTTTTGCATCTCGTTTTGTTTCGCCGTTTTTGCATCCACTTTTGCATCCATTTTTTCGTCCACTTTTTCACCCACGTTTTCATCCCTTTTTGCATCCCATTTTGTATCCATGTTTACGTATTTTTTTGCATCTACTATTGCATCCACTTTTGTCGCGTCCTAGTTCACACCAATTTTTGCACTTACTTTTACACCCACTTTTGCTTCAACTTTTGCATCCACTTTTGCATCATTTTTTGCATCCAATTTTACATCAGTTATTGCATCCTTTTATGCATCCATTTTTGCATCGGGTTTTGCGTTGGGTGTTACGACTACTTTTGTATCCACTTTCACATCCAATTTTGTATCCAATTTTACATCCAATTTTACATCCATGGTTGTATTCACTTTTGCGCCAATTTTTTCATCATGTTTTGCTTCCATTGTTGCATCATTTTTTGCATCCACTTTTGCATCACCTTTTGCATCCATTTTTGGTGCACCCCATTATGCGCCCACTTTTGCGCCTACTTTTGTTGCATCCTTTTTTGCATCCATGTTTTTATCCACTTTTGCATTCAGTTTTACACCCAGATGTTGAAGATGAAAATGAGGATAACAATTATGATATTGAGGATGGTTTTGGATGATGATGATAATGTTGTTGATAATGAGGAGAACAATGACAATGATGATGATGGTGATGATGACAATGACAATGATGATGAATACAATGAGAATGATGATGTTGATCATCTTAAAAAATAAGTTGTTATTTGTCATGCAAGAATCGTGTGTGTCCTCCATGACCCTTTTCCACTAATCACATATTTTGGGTAGATGTTATTTCTTATGCCAAAGGTAATGATGAATAACTGATGAAAATGTCAATAATCATGATGATGATGATGTCAAGGACAATGGCGATGATGATGACATGGATGATGACTATTGTGATAATCATGATGAAAATGACAAAGATGACGACGATGATGATGATCATCATCATTTCCATCATCGTCATCATCAAAAACATCATCATTGTCATTGTCATCTAGTTCATCATTGTCATCATTTAAAGCATATGGGATATGTTTACCATTTAAAGCATTCATAACAAGTGGGATTATTCTAAAACACCCCACCAAAGTACAAAATTCAAACCACAAGGGAAACATAATATTGAAATTGTTTCAATTTTCTTTCTCCCAACAAAACACACTTCATTTTAGGGAATTATGTTAAAATCCATACATTCATAGTCCATCCATACTATACTTCTAATAAATGTAAATATTATTATAAATGTAAATATTATTATAAATGTAACGGAATTTATTAAATAGGTAAATATTTTATAAACACCCTTATGATATATAAACTTCTTTCACCTTAATAATGGTAAAATATGTAAACATAATAATAATATATAATTAATATAAATATGTTACTATAGTTCATATGTTAAAAGATTTAATATAAATAAATATGTATAGTTCATATGTTATGTGATTTAATATAATTAAATATATACACATATTATTTACTTATGCATTATACAAATTAAAATAGAGATTAAAACCTATGAAGTTTCATAGGGAGGCAAAGCAAAACATGAAGGATTTTTCAAATATAGATCTATGTACAACTACCCATTTCCCAAAGGGCTTCTGCTAAATCAATCTATGGATTCGAGGTTATGAGTATCAATTTGGTCCGTCTGGTTCATCCCCAATTCGGCCATGAGAGGATTTAATTCGGTCATGAGAGGATTTAATATTATTCCTCCCACGAGGAGTTCTCAAGGTGCCCAGTTGGCAATGTGGGTGTCTTGATTCTTGGGCCAGGCTGTTCAAAGCCTGGTTTTTCGGGATGGATGAAAGTAAAGTAGGAGCTCTACCACTGTTGATGCCTCTACTGTCTCTGTCTTAGATGTTGCTCTCTCAGATACTATATAATATATACCTATGCTTGTCGTTCTACTGATGCTAGGTCACCAAAATTTAGATCGCTATCTCGCGATTGGATTTTGTATTACTACATATTGGCATTTACAACTATGTTTTATGAGATGGATTCACACATATGGACTAATTAGGAATAGCCAGGATAAGACCCAACCATGAGACCTAATATGAGTAGCCATACCTCAAACTCTACGAGGGTACATAAATTACGGGGACAAGGGGCCAAATCCATATGATTGTTGGATGCTGAGAATGAACCGGGTGAGCCTACTCTGTTATAAGGACTAACAGATTGGGCACGCAACACTATGAATCTTTGGATTTATAACAAGCGGCTCTCGAACCGCCTATTACTCAAGTACCAGTCATGATAATGATTTCTCATGGAGCCTCTGGATGACCTCCTAGCTTCCAGCTTCCACATTCCATTAAAGAAATCAGTGCATTTTCTTTCAATAGGATCATTGAAGATGGAGAGAATTTGGAATTGAATCAAAATAACGAAGATGGAAAGAATTGGGTATTGAATCAACTCATGTGGATTCTTTATAATTTTATGTTAGGTAGCGTGATTTCTAAGAACAAATGAAAAGGATTCTCCATCATTGTTGTATTTTCCTATTTATCTGTTACGCCCTATGTAGAATCTTCTACGACCATATTTTGCTTATAGGCCAAATGAGAATGTTATGGCCTAAGGCTATGTCTTTTGACCTTGCCATTGCTTAAGTTACAAAAAATATCCATGGTTAACCAAAATTCATAAAAGAGGTAGTATATCTTTTTCACATGCCAATATTCCCTTTATAGGGCTTTGTGGTGGCCTAAGGCCCCACACATAGTTCATGAGCCCTAAGGAAAAATGTTTTGGCCCAATAACCCTTTTCACATCAAATCATGGCCAAGGGACTGAAAGCCATACTTGGTGTGTCAAACCTCAAAATGACCAACATATCTTACTCATTTGCTAGATATTATCTATGTAGTATATAGGTCCTTTGAGGTGGTATAGGGAATCATACATGACCCATGAGCCCCTTACCCTTAGACGTTATGTTTTGAATTGATAATATGGCCCAATCAATGATAATTATTCTTGGTCGCACAGAGCTTGAAATGACCATTTCTTCCTTGTAAACCAAATATTTCCCACATACAGATGGAATTATAGACTAGGGCCCATGACAATACGTTAGACATGACGTTATAGTGAAAACATCAATATAGCAATCGATTCTTTACTAATTTTCTTAAATCTATTTTGTTAAATTTTTACCTTTTTATTTTTTTCTCATTAGTTAAAAAAATAAAAGAAAATACAACTTTAAGAAGAAGAGATGAAAGCCTATGTGGTCGGGAGGGAGGGCATTAAACTCCCTATTGGTTATACATAAACATGCCAAAGAAGAAATTATATATCAATGGGAGGGTGGAGATGTTGAATCTTGAGATATAAATGGGTTGGGTCGAGATTGAGCGGACCGTCAAAATTGTTAAACTCCATCGCAATATTCGCTTGCAATCCATGTTCCATTCTTTATTCTATCGATTGCAGCCAGCTGATTCAATCGTGAGCCCATTCTTCCATTTTCCAAGGAGCCACAAAAATTTTGGGATTGAAATGCACTATATCTGACTTGATTGGGTCTAGGATATTTGTGTATAGATTCCACAATATTTACTAAGTTGTTGTATTTGCAAGAAAGGTGTGGAAGTTTAAAAAAAAAAATTTAGACCTGGTCATAAGAGTGTCTCTAACAATGTTGATGTCTCATGGGAATCTCAAAGAAGAAACCAGGTAGTTTCATTACTAGGAATTCATACAAAATGAAATTATGAAATTTACATCACATGGTCATTTATTTAAGGCAACCTGGCTTGTCACCTACCATAATAACCATGCATATCTAAAATTTATAAATAAATGAGCATTTTTTAATATGAAACCTATACAAATGAAAATGTGTTTAAAATTTTGGAAAAAAATGAAAATGTCCCCAATGATCGTCGCTATAGCTACGGACGTCCATCGCTATGGCGACGTATATTACATTCAAAAGGGAAAATTTCCAAAGTAACTTTATGTTTATTAAATGAGGATAAAAATTAAAAGGGGGTCGCAATCAATGTTCAAAATTGAACCCTTCCTAGCCCTTCCCAAAAGTGTAAAGTTAAAATTGACCTTCAAAAAAAATTTAAAATTCTGAATTTTAACCTTTCCAATTAAGAAGGCCGTAATTTATATCAACATTTCAAAAGAAGAGAAATATTTCAAATCACCCATCCATATGAATTTCTCAAGATGTTAAAATTTCTATGCTATAAAGTTAAACTCATCATTCAAAACATTGAAAATATGATAAATTATAATCACTCACTCACCCATGCCATGGACTCACTACTTAATTGTGCAATATGACCAGTAATCATTGATGACTACGAGACACTAGCCATCGAGATGTGACTTTGACTCTCGAGCCACTTGGGGCTACAATCTAAAGTGTGACAATGTGTCAATAACTATGACTATAGCAAATAAGAACTAATAGGCCTGAAACGAGCTCAAAACTTTGTTCCTACTACCTATGTGAACCTCACTACCAACGCCCACTGTTTTTTCATCAAAATGAAATTCAAAACATCGGTTTGATGAGTCCTCCTCTATAAGACTTCATTTCTTGCATGAATATCATGTACTCATGACAACTATAAACAACACTCGATGTCATGCAAATACAAATAATGACATGTAGCTAGGATCACAAACAATGCAGAGGTCGATTTGTTCATTGCTATAGAGAAGTGTCATTGGGCACACGATATGGAGAAACAATGGTTATTAATAAAATTAAAAAAACAATTGCTGGCCTAAGAATAGTCTTTAATTTCATGGGTGGCATGATCATGATGTAATCCCCCTCAGTCCTTCCAAATATTGTGGTTTCTCACAACATTTGTCCTCAGCGCCATCAAAATACATATAAAAATTACTTGTCTTTACATCCTCTTCCCTTCAAATCCTCATATCATAGTCATAACTAAGGATTATTATGCATGCACATCCTCACCTTATAATAGGAATTGGGTCAAGGCATAGAGACAACCATAAGATATTAAATGTGTCAGGATGCAAAGAGTAAGAAACGAGTATAAGTAAGTCTTATATTAAACTTTCTTCCTTGCTGGAGCTGAATATTCATAAAAAAGGGGGCACTGGATTGCGTAGAGGTCGTTTTTAAGGAGTTGGAACTTCTATCTTGTTGTTGGGTGCAATCTAGGAGGTCCACACTGTCACTAGGTATGAAATACATCATATTCATCAAATCTGAATTGTTTGAAGAGTTGCTGCAGCAAGACTCCTCATTTCCAGATCTGGGCAAGAGTGGGCATCATCAATGGCTGCCATACTTGAATGTTAATTCCCAGGCATGAGTTTAACTTCCAAATCTGAAATTTTATATTAATTAAAAATGGCATTTGTTTGTGCTCCAAATCCACTGGTTTCAACTTGCATATCACCATCTGTTTCATTGGGTTTTCCCACCAAGGAAAATCTCAAAAGCAGGGGACAAATCTGCCATCTTCCCATCTCCACCACTTCCATCTTCCCATCTCCATCACTTCCGTTTTCAGCAAGCTGAACAAATAACTAACAAGCAAAAGAAGAGGAAGAGCCATGGTTATCTACAAAGTGGCCTTAGAGGAGATAGGCCAGTCCATTGAAGACATACAGCTTAAATGCGATAGTTCTGTTGATAGGCTAATGGCTGAGGGATAAAAAATGTATTGCAGTTTTCTTGGTTCATGGTTTTTATGATGTTGGGATAAATTGCTCATTTACTTATTCAAAATCCATTAAACTTAGGGGTTGGAAGCTAGAGAAAAGGTAGGAGGAACATAGGCTCCTACTCTTTAAATGTGATAGTTCTGTTGAGAGCCTTATGGTTGAGGGATAAAAAATGTATTGCAGTTTTCTTAGTTCATGGTTTTTATGATGTTGGTATAAATTGCACATCTTCTAGCGACTGTTGTAAATATTTTATCAAAAGAAGATGGAGTTCAATTATGGATAGGGATTTTAACTTCTTAAGATATATCGACATTCATGAATGAAGAATTATTTGTTCCCCATTTTTCATGATTTTAATTTTTGGTACAAGTTTCTTGTTACATTGAAGGCTTTTCCTTATGGAGATGTACCCCTAAAAACTTTTGCTTCTTATAAACTTGTTGGCCTATACAACCAGTTTTTAAAAACCACTTTTTATTGACCTGTCCTTGCATTTACTACCACAACATATGACTCAGTCGTGTTGATGTGTTGGGAATTTTGTCCGATAATAGCCCCTCCACCTCTTCTCCTTTTGACTTTGCAAGTTATATTCCTAGATGATAACACTGTCGCCTATCTTTCATTAAGATTGTTGTGTCAAGATTAAATTCTAGAGAGGCTGCGAACTTTGCTTTTATTGACTAGTTTCCATTTGGAGCAGCAACATGTAAACGCTATGAGTTTCTTAACAGGGTGGCGCTTTTACCTCATGAGGAATTACTGTGTAAAGAACCAATGAATCTTGCCAGGACTAGGTTTTCAGAAGAGCGAAGGCATTCTTCTTTATCTGTGGAACCTGCAGGGAAACTATTTTTGAAGGTTGCATTTGTTAATCTTATAAGGTTACAACATCAGATGATTTGGTCACTAAAGAAGCTAGGAGCACAGGCAAGTATTTCACTAGGACACATGAGCACCTACTGTTGATGTCTCTGCAAGTGCTTACGTTATGTTGCATACATTATTTGCGAATGCTGTTCTCTTCCAATGTGCCTCAATCATGGTATGTCTTGCCTTCTGATTTATTATATTTTGTTCTACAACAGGTCATTATTATGTTTACAAGAACCTATTTTGTGGCCTGTGCCAATCCTTATTTGTTAAGGTTGATTTTTAAATGCACAGCGAGGGAGATAAGAAAATGAAACTGTGGAAGTATGACTTTCTTTGTAAGGGAGGATTTTATGAAGATGGTTTCTGTAGCACAAAGATTTGAACAGGATGAGGGAATTCTCGATGAAGCATTGGCAGATCTACCTGTAAAAGATCATACTAAAATATAATACTTTGATTCTGAAGAAAGTTTGCTTGATTGTGACAACTTTGCCAAATATGTTCCATATTCTCATCTGGATTTGGGAGAACATACTTCATTAAATAAGAGTTCAAATGGTGAAATTAGTAGCAATTGTGAACCACTGATTCATAGAAAACGACAATCAGAAATATCTCTATCTTTAGGAGTATGTGGAGATGTACGTACATCTAACATTGTTCATGCAAAGGAATCATCAGTTGCTTCCAAACAGGGTGTTGTTTTACGATGTTTAAAGAAGTTGAATGGCAATGTCTACACGAATTCAGAGGTAAATTAATTTGTTCTCATATAATTACTCTTAATGAATTCTTGTGTAGTTTATAGAATTTAGGAGAGTGAACAACTTGGTTTCTGTCAAATGCAGCATTACATTGGAAAAAGGAAACTTTCTAATTGGTAGAATTTCATTCATTTTAAAACTTAAATGTTGGTACCCATTTGGATGTTGTATTGTTGTTTTGGAGGAATTTAAACATAACAGTTGACTAGCCTGACTGATGTAACAAGATAAAATGGCTACTCAAAACATTTCCATTCCACGGAGCCAATGTGTAGTAGAATCGGAGGAAAAAATGTTAAATATGCTTTCCACTCCAGATGGACGTCATGTGCTGCTGATATCAGATATTCTATCTATGACGAATTCTGAAGTTTCATCTTCTGAGGTTATTGAAATGGATACTCTTCTTATTTCCCTAGATATTTGCTTCCTCTTCTTGGGCTGACCTAGTAAACACTTTTCACTACAGATCCTCAACAAGTGGAAGTCAAAGGAACTTTCGAAGGGGTTGGATATCAAGGTATCCCATGTTGGTATCCAGTCAGTTTCTGAGCTTGATAATATTGAGGCCAATGATCATTGGGAACTACCACTGAAGGTATTTGGGTTTTCTGTATTTCCATTTTTTTTCCTTAGTGACTGGTGATAAAACAATTCTCTCAAATACATATTAATTCCTTTGGCCTTACCTGTAAACAAATTTATTATTTACAGTTTTATTTGCCTCTAACTTTTGTAAATGCTAAATGTCCTGTTATGTAGATGGCAGTATTATAGAACCTTTCTTGGGTTTGACCATTTATTTATCACAAGCAGATGGCAGTATTATAGAATGTACTATTTTGAATCATATTGAAACATCCTATTCTATATCGATCGACCTCAATCTTAGAGTGTTTTTGTTTTCTTACGAAGGAACTCAAAGTACGTCAAGGGCTAGGATCTTATGAAAGATAAGCTTCCGCAATCTGGTAACATAGTTTCAAATTATTATGGTCTTTGGTTCATTATTCAAACACTATGTAAAGGATATATAAACTATACTTTATCTTGAGAGTATTAAGTTTCTAGTCGAACGATCAGTGGGTAGGAATACTATCCCAGTTTTTGGTCATATGGGAAGGTATTTGATATTGTGTTAGTTTCTTGCTTATTTAACTGGTCATATGGGAAGCTATTGGATATTGTGTTAGTTTCTTGCTTGTTTTTTTTATAGGAGTATGGCATCGAGAGTCAACAAACCTGATTGTTGCATCATATTTATTTGTTTTGACCTGCATTGTTCTTGTATGGTCATTGTCTGTATGGGTAAGGTTTTCCCTCTTCAAGGCATATGACGGTGGATTACTAGACTTTTACAGTTTACCATTCACTGTCTCTTGTGTTGTTTAGAGAAATTTCTCAAGAGATGGTGATGAGGAGATTGTCCTGGGATTTAACTTACAATGAATCCAGTGAATGAAATTTTATAGACAATTGGTACAGACCTCCCCAGACATGGTCAAAATGCTCTTGCATAATAAGGAGGAAGTTATGCTATAGAACAAAGCTTTAGTAACCCAAAATTAAAAGAAAAAAAAAACACTCAAGATAATGTAAGTGTTATCATGTAAGGACCCCAATCTGACTTCTAAGAAGTCTGAAGAGCATATTGATCGAAATATTAGTTAGAATTGGAAGTATAGAATACCCAAATTTCCTCCCAATTGCCTATTGTGCTGGTCGAGTGGTTAAGATAGGTTTTCATGATGATGACCCAGGTTCAAACCCTATGTTGTCATCATAAGGACAACCCAGATTCAAACCCTGACATAGATAGAGCCATAGAATTTATATTTATAGGCCGGTTTCATATGTGCCATAAGTCCCTATAGGGTCATTAGTCTAAATCAAACAATGAGGTCTATTTGTCCTGGAAGGAGTATCCATTTATAGACATGGTGTCAATAAGCATCATGATTTTGTTTATATATCTATACAGTGTGACTGTGAGGGCAGTAGTTTTTTATTATTAGAAAATGTTAATCATTCAGTCTATTTGGATGGAAGGAGATCCTTGTCTTGAGGTTGTGTTTGTTGTTTAAATTCATCATCTATGTCTTGGTTAAAGATGTGGGGAATTGATGAAAATGTCACTTTGCAACATATAGATAATATTAAAATTATTATTACTTCTAAGTTCAAAGAGAAGTTGTGGTGTGATGAAAATTTAGTGGATAAAAGAAAATTAAAATACTACAATGAGGTCATTAACTCTAATCGTGAGGACAAAATTCTCTTTGTTTTTAATAACGTAACAAAAAGGAAGATCCACAGATCCACATAGCTAAAATAAGAATGAATTCTCAAGCGCTGCAAAGTGAAACAAGGCGTTGGAATCATTTTAAAATTCCATGGGTTGAAAGGAATGTCGTTTTTGTGAGAATATGAGTGTTGAGGATGAAAAACACTTCCTCTTAGATTTCTCTTCGTCCATCCACATAATATCTCATTTTCGTGGTCCAACTCCAGGCCTGCTTTTACATAGAGAATTACCTGCAGGGAATCTTCACTTCAATCCCAACAAGTAAGTATATATAAGCACTTTTTTGTATTTCTACTCCATGAAAAAATTAGTAGGTGTCTTAATAATGCAACATAGGATATAAACTTATTTTTCCATAGCTGCCTGCAATGAAGGATATGTATCAATTAATGGTGATACCAATTAGTATGCCCTAGTTGATTATGATGGACTATAATTTTAAATATTTTGTCCTTCGTATACCCTCTCCAGTATTTTCTATAGCCCATGCACTTATTTCATTCATATATATATATATATAGATATATAGATATATATATAGACATGCTTGTGTTGTTTGTTGTACTTGTGATCTTTTGATGTAACTATAGTATACACTTGAACATGTTTCATATATATACACACACACGCTTGTGTTGTTTAGTGTACTTGTGAGATTTTGATGTAACTATAGTATATACTTGAATTTGTCTCTTGATTGGTATTTAGAATGCATATAAGTTTATTGATTTTTAACTATTTTATGAATCATGATTTACATTCTAGGAAGTAACAGGAGCTGGCATCCTCTGTGATCCTTGCAAGGGGAAAGGATGGGTGGTCTATGACTTCTGTGAAGGTCAGAAGATATACAGTGGTATCCCTCTCTCTTTTTTCTTTCCCTGCCTCTCCCCTTAGCCTACACAAAAATTCATAAGAAAGTTAATATTTGATACTGCATTTGCATCTGGACTTAGCATAAACATCACTCTTTTGTATTACTTATTAATACACACAGATTTCAAATTATCACTTGTGTACATTGCTCTTGTTTCTAGTCGTCTCATACAACTAGAAACATGGAGCCCTTAGTGTTCAGCTTATCTAAGGAGGGTTTGGAATTTGTCAATGGTTGCTTCCAGTGTGATTAGGTTGTCAGGATTTTATGGATATCCTACAATGCAACAACTTTGAAGATGTTCCAAAGGAGATTCAACTTGTCATTGGTTACCTTTAAAGTCTTTTCCCATTTTACTTCTTTGGATGTGGGAATTCTTAGTCATCATTTCAAGGAGTGTTGGAGTCTGTTTATAGCCACCATTAGAGTGATTAAGTCATGAGAGGTTTATAACATCTCTCAAGTTCCTCCAAGCTTCTAGCTATCTCTTCTTTTAGTTCTTTTCCCAGGATATTCATTTCAGGATTTCCACACAGGTCTCGTGGTAAACTGGTATTTTCTCCATATTCCATTTCTGTTTTTCCTTTTGGGCTCAAAATGTTTTTGAATATTGACAGAGGCTGTGTTATAGAAAGTTGAGCAAAGACTAAGGTTATTTGTTTGCAACAAAGGTTCCTCGGTTGAGATGTTTCCTCTTGTACTTGGCCTTCCTTAATGTTCTACTTTATATGTTTGAATTAATGAGCACCGACTTGACAGTGACATGGATGGTACTAAAAGGTTGTGGTTCATAGAATCATAAAGTGCATAATGTTACGCTTCTTCCCATCAATCGAGTACCAATCTACCACAACCTCGTACTCTTGAAGAACCATTTATTTTCCAGCGAATTTGTCTCAACATTCCAAGATCATATGACATGGAAAGCTTCCATGTATTTCAAATTTAATTTCAAACTTGTAGCTCCTTCAAAGATTACCTGCAAAATCAAGTTTCAGTTTTTCCAAATACCATTTCAGCATATCTATGATCAATAATGTGTGAATTAGGAGTTTGATTTCTCAAAGCCTTCTAAAAGTTCCACCTTCATTCATTTGATCATCCTATCTGTGACTTTGTTAGCACTCTTCCTAGTCCCATTTAGACAAGAATTTTGTTTTTTGAGCAATCTATAATCCTCTCACTCCCACTGGCTCAATATTTCCCTTAGCCACTCTCTAAAATTTTGATGCTTTGTGCATGAGATCCAAGTGAGATATTTTGAGAAGATATCTTAAAGCCTACTCTGAAGATTGTTGGAAATATGATAAGTTTCCATTTTTCCATTTACTATAAATTGAGAATTGATAAGACCAGGATCCTTTTTAGCATGAATATGTGGCTCTTTGTTTGACCTTCTCTGATACAAATTGGCACTCACTGGACATGCTTCAGATTTGAACATCAACATAATATAAATTTAGTCAGATATAGTAATTTAATATAATTGTCAAAAAAACATGAACTGGTTCCTTACAAGATTACTCTAGCAATATGGTCTCTAAAGACTGCTAAACTGTTTCTATATTTATCTAAAACATCTATTTCATATTTTTTACAGTGCTATAAAATAAGAATAAATAAATAACAGTTCAGTAAAACAAGCATTGGTATATAGCAGGTCAATGTAGAGATTAATCCTTTATATTTCAGGCTTGTTATACATTTATGTATTGTCTTTCTGTGCTCATCCCACCATGATTAGAAACTCGGATGGAGATTAGATTAATGTTCATGGATGAACAATGACTGTTTAAAATGATAAGGGATGATGTTGATGAAGAAAGATAGGTTCTTCATTAGCTTCTAAAGGAGAAACTAAAAACCTTATCTCTGTTTGGTACATAATATTCCCTCATATTTTCCTGAAGATTGGTCTCAATACGATGAGAGACACATCCATAAGACCATATCAGGTTTCAAACCCCTAGATGAATATCCATAAGGAATTTTGACATAAATAACAGTTTTGGAGCTTAACATAGCAAAACAAATTAAAGATGGTGCTCGGAGAGTCTGCTAAATAACCTTGTATGGTAACAATCTCAACTTAGTAACTAGGAGGCATGTGCTTTTCTTCATTGAAATAACTGGCTAAATAACTGGATCATGATGTAGAATTTCCTTGGGCCAAAGTTGGAGGCTTCCGAGACATGTCTGGAATATGTGGTGGTGGACTTGAAGGTGCAGTTTTCTATTTCTTACGATCGAAGATTGCAAAGTGTGAGTAAAAATCTAACAATGAACCAAAAATAAAAACAATCTATGATCTGTTGTAACAATTTGGAACGGATGGAATCAAATGCCTTTGAATATGTGATCTAGAGCTGTCCTGCTAGGCCACCAGTACCATTGAAAATTTGAAAGCTATCAAAAGTCCTCAAAATGATGGATTTGACCCCTTGGATGTTGATCGAATGCTTATTTTTTTTAATAAAACAAATCTTTTTAGATCTTGAGAATTACTCGCTGCCATCTATTCACGAAATATTTAAATGCTACCTAAATATGTATGATATTTGCCTTCATATCTGGAATGTGTGCCAAAAATGAAATGTGGATAAACTCCGTCTCTAGGAATAATCTTCCATAAATGCTCTAAAATTGATACTCTGCCACTTGCCTTATTTTTTCAACTATACATTTTAAAAAACTGAGTAGATCCTTATAAAATGTGTCAACATCCAATTATGCACAATGAATTCGTCATAGGATTACAAGTTTCACAACATCATGGGAGTCTGGTTCAGGTAGGGCGTCTATGTGCCCAAGAAAGGCTACTCGCACGCACATCGTCACTCCTGCCTTCAAGTCCTTGCCTTTCTTGCGACCTCCACTCCCATTGAATTGTATTATGGCTAAATAATATAATGCAGGTGCATGAGATGCAATCGTATCCTTCACCATTAGAGAGAGGCTCCGCAACCCCTGTTATGCAGGAAGTAGAATTGAATGTGCAGAAATCCCCCAAAAAATAAATTGTCAGACACAAGGGCAGCAGCAAAAACATGAGTTGGCAACTTGGCAGCTCTAAAAAATAAAAATATTAGCTTACCATGCCCTGGGTATAGCAAGCCTCTACATTTCTAGCATCTATGCATTTTCTTATGAGGTGACGAGATCCATCACACCAGTTAGAGGCCTTTACAGTGAATTTCGAGGTAGAAGCTCTGAGCGGGATCCAAGTTTGAATTTGAAATCGTTTGGTGGTGAATTAAATGAATGGACCATGGCAGACGTACAACGATGGATGCTGAATAAAACGGAAGGGCATGAACGAGAAACCAGGACGGTTGGTGAATGGAGGTCGACAATGGAGAGAGGAGCCGGGACGGTGGCGAAGAGTGCTAGTGACATCGTACAAAATTTCTTACAACAAACTCCGAGTGGAGGGGGCTATCCATCATTCATGGATTGGATGCATGCCATGGCTTACCGAGCATGAACATACATGCTCGATAAGCTCGACTGGTATTTAGAACCCCATAAATCAAATTAGTCTTCATCATCACATATATGGAACTCATGAATTGTTCATTAACATGCACGAGATAAATTTCAATTTAAGATTGTTTGTTGATAAACCCCTTTTGAAATTTTGAATAGTTCAAGCAAACATTTGTTCGTTTCTATGTAAATTTTCCTTTATTCACTCCTTCTCCATGTCTCTTCACTAATTTTTACTCTGAATCCCATTATTCTCTTTTTCATTTTGTGTTGTTTTTGTTAGTTCTTATTTCACATTCTCTTTGTTAGCTATTATTAAATTGATTCATGAAGCTATGTTGCGTGGAGGCGCCCCCCTCTCTGCCCCTGCTCCCAAAATTTGAAGGATTCATGAAGCTATGTTTATGAAGTGATGGAATGCCCCTTCAAAATCTCTTGATGGAACAATCATTATTAAGATGAGAAACCCCTGAACTTCATCTACCTCCTTGTGGCCTTATCAATTGTGGAAACTGGTATGATCCTATTTCCTGTCGACATCTTACTATTTTTTAGATTATAAATAATGTACATAATATAAATCAACTTTGTTGGTGTTAATTGTTAAAATATAAATCAACTTTGTTGCTGCACATAGTAGACATATTCTTTTAGTAACCATTCATGAGTTCTTCTCTTACCATCCCATTGCTGAACAAAATCACCTCATCAATGAATAACAACATGTATGTAGTAACACACACATCCTCAATTGGATTCTACAACTATTTCTTAAATGCATCCATGATTCTTTGTCCATATCAAGTTTAGGTTATTAGTTATGCATGAATACATTATGTTGTTCTCTAAGACTCTTTTGCGGACCACTTTAATAAATTGCGTAACTGTTTAGGATATTTTGTTGCTTGAGCATGGTAGATTTTTGTGCTTATTAGTGTGGTTGAAAAAATAAATTGAATTTTAAGCATGAATGTATTTGGATATTATTGTATTTTATTAGAATTACAAATGATGAAATCTATGTGTTAATATTTCTCCTCTTCCCAATTCTTAAAGGGTGCTAGCTCAATGGAAGAGCGCTTGCTTTACAAGCAGGACGTTGGTGGTTCGATTCCGCCATGCCCTAATGATATTGGAATGTATTTCTAAAGGTAAAAAATGTAGTAGTGCAAGATGGATGCAATATTAGATGCAACACTAAATGCAAAACAAGATGTAAAAGTGGACATCACACTAAACACAAAAGTGGATGCAAAAGTTGACCTTATGTCAGATGAAAATATGGACACAAAAATGGATGTCATACTAAACGCAAAATTGGATGCAAAAAGAGACTCAACACTAGACACAATTAATGACTAAAAACTAGATGCAATACTAGGTCAAAAACTAGACGCAACAGTAGATGCAAAAGTGGACTCCTAACTAATGAATACAGGAGGGAGAAAAGAACACCAAGTTCTTTCACAATTCTATGGTGCATAATAGATTAAGTTTCAATATCCATAAAATCAAGAAATCAGATGGAGCCCAAGTGGAGACTAGAGGGGAGTTTGAGGAGGAACTAATACGCTACTTCAAGGAAATCATGACTGAGGAAAACAATGACAGGGATTGAGATATTTCCTGGATCACTGATCTCATCCCAGGAGGGAGACCAGGGAGGATAATGAGATGATTAATCATCCTATATCTATGCAAGAGGTTGAAGAAGCAGTGAACCAGATGGCATAGGGGAAGGCGCCTGGTCTGGATGGCTTTACATCCAACTTCTTCCACTTCTTATGGGATTTGACGAAGGAGGACATCTGGGAAATTGTAGAGGAATCAAGGAGCAAGCGAGGGGTCCTAAAAGCCTTCAACACCACTTTCCTCTCTTTGATTCCAAAGGGAGAGGGATCCAACTCAACAGATAAATGTAAACCCATAGCCCTATGCAATGTGATATATAAAATCATCTCCAAAGTGATAGCAAATCACCTAAAACCCCTTCTCCCAGACTTGATCAGTCCAAAATAGTATGGATTTGTGGAAGGAAGGAAAATCATGGATGGCATCATCATTTTCCATGATAATCTTCATTCTTTGAAAAGCTCCAGGAAGCCGGGAATGCTCATCAAGCTAGACATAGCTAAGGCCTATGACAAACTTAGCTGGAAATACTTGGAAAAGATGCGAAGGGTGTATGGATTCAATGCAGCCTAGGTGGAATGGGTTATGGCTATGGTCACCACCCCTTTTTTCTCAATATTGTTGGATGGTTCCCCGATGAAGGTATTTTCCCCTACCCGGGGGATAAGGCAGGGAGATCCTCTCTCACCTTTCCTACTTGTCCTAATGGAGGAAGGTCTAAGCAAGCTCATCTGGTCCCAAGCAGATGAGGGGGGAATTTGGGGTCTTTCACTCCACGAAGGGATGGAGAAACAGACACACCAGCAATTCATGTATGACATGATGTTGATGGGGTACCCTTCATTCCAAGAATCCCGAGCCTTCAAGAACATATTAATGCTCTTTGCTAAGGCATCAAGGCCTACAGTAAATGCTACAAAATCCCAGGGTTTTTTTCTAAATACTGCTCCCATAACACAAAGAAATATCACCAGAATCCTGGGCTTCACCAAATATTCCTTCCGATCCAAGTATTTGGGGGTGCCTTTGGGAAAAGGGACCATCAAAAAAAATTATTGGAAAGACCTCATGGATAGGATCAAGGGTAGGTTATCAATCTGGGTCCTCAAACCCCTGAACTTGCCCAATCGTTTGCTGTTGGTAAAATTGGTCCTTCAAGATATGTCAGTGTACCTCTTCTCTATTATGTTGGCACCCAAGGCCATCATCAAGGAGATTAGGAGTATTCAATGAGATTTCCTTTCAGCAGGTAGAGAGGCAAAGGAAAAATTTTCTCTGGTTAGCTGGGAGAAAATATGTGATAGGAAGGAAAAAGATGGTCTGGGCTTGAGGGACCCGGAAGATATGGGGGAAGTCCATGGAGCTAAAATATGGTGGAGATGGTTCAACTACTTGCAAGAGCCATGAGCCAAGATTTGGCACATAACATATGCGAGGGGTCAACCAAAATCCCAGGTGATAAGATTTAATGAGGAACCACCAAGATCTCACATCTGGATGAAGGCACCAGCTCAACGGAAGATAGTCTAGGAGCACAGTTTCTGGGAGGTCAAAGTGGGAAAGGAAGCCAATTTCTGGGATGACTCCTAGAACCAATTTCCCAAGTTATGGAATGATATGAGGTGGCAACACATTCTAGCTAGGGGAATGGCGGAAGGAAGGACAAAGGTCTACTACTACTAGGAGGAGGGAATTCAGGAACACCAAAGACAGTGGGATCTCCCAATCGGAGGGGATGAGAGGATTTTAGAGGAGGATATCCATGCCTTCAAAACAAAACTACAGGAGTGATTCATTTTGCATAGCTATGGGGAAGACATATTACGATGGGGATACATGTAAAAAGGCTTGTTCAACATAAAGGAGGCCTACAAGATCCAGAAATGAAGATAGGAAAAAGAGGATTCGATATGGATAAAGATATGGAGAACCAACCCTTGGCCAAAGGTTGCAAACTTTTGCTATCTAGTAACCCACCACATGATTCTAACAGGGGAAAACTTGAAACATAGAGGAATCCTAGGCCCATCTTAGTGCGTTCTCTGCAAAGGCCAGGAGGAGAGAATAAGCCACCCGTTGAACTCCTGCACTTTTGCATTAGAACTCTGGGATAGGGGGGCTCAATCTTTCAGAAAAATAAATAGGTGCAGAGGAGACCTGAGCCAAAACCTGAGGGAATGGAATTGTAAAGCCTTCAGAAACCACATTCTATCCACTTTGTGGCAAGCCTTTCCTGGAAAGGTCCTATGGGTGGCCTAGAAGGAGCAAAATGGCCGAATTTTCTAAGATAAGCAACACACAACAGAAGAAGTATGAAAGAACCTTGGCTCAAACCTCGTTGAGACAATTCTTAGTATGGAATGGAAAGAGGACGATAAAGAATTCAGTGCCTCTGAGATGATAATCACGAAGGGTTGGAGATTGACTAGAGGAACTCTTAACAGGATGCGTCAGAGGGTAAAAGTGTGCAGAGTTTCTAGCCCCTCCTCCTAGTCTCCTTCGCCTCCATTGGTTTTCAAGCTAAATTTTGATGGGCCAGCGAAAGGCAATCCCGAGGCAGCTGGTTTCTGGGGAGTCTGCAGAAATTCGACGGGGGAAATTATTCAAGTTTACTACGGGTCGATTGGTTTTGACACAAACAAATCTGCGGAGGTCGAAGTATTTTTGTAGGGTCTCAGTATGGTGTCGAGGGAAGGGTGGGTCCCAACAATGGTGGAAGGGGACTCGAACATCCTCATGCATATGGCAAAGCAGCTGGCCAACAGAAGGACAATGGAGAAGGTTTCATCTAGCTGGCGCTTGGTAAGTCAGTTGGAGACCCTCCGTAGCTTGGTCTTGACGCAACTGACGATCTCCTTTCACCACGTTAGAAGGGAAGCAAACCAAGTTGTGGACATGCTTCCAACATCGACACCGAGGAGAATGAAGGTCGAAGGATGGGATGACTGGAGGCTTTTAGGGTGGCTCAATGGGTTCCAAGATTTCGACAGTTGGCTTAGCAAGATTTCAACATGAATGGATAGATGGAGGTTGATACGAGGGATAATCATGCTGGTGGCAGGGTGTCACATACCCCAATTTTGTAAAATAATGTTAATTGTTTTAATTTGATTTCCTAAGACATTATGTTAAATTTAATGCTAAGTAGGAACTGATGACTCAGCAGAGTCAAAAGAAGTGGAATGTAATTCTGAATATTTTATTATTAATAAATAAAAAGTGGAGACAACAGCATGGGAGAGCTGTTAATAAGAGTGTTACTGGTCAAACTGGTCGAAGGAACTAGGTGGAGGACAAAAGACAAGTGGCGGCATCCTCAAACACTTCCTAGGTTGCAGGTGGCAACTTCCCTACATTTGGGGTCATGATCCCCCAAGAAAGTGGGATCAGAGCAGGTGGCTCAATAAATGACAACTAACCCAAAAAGACCTAGGAAATATTTTAAAAGTACCCAATGAATAGAGCTGAGGTTGCTTAGATATTTCCCAGGAGAAGAATCATTCAGGAGGAATTCTCTTCAAGGAATTCATTGGGGAAAAGGGAAAACTGTAAGGAAGGTGTTTTGAGAGATAATCTGCAGTAACTTGGTCTAATATAGCTTTCTAGCTGAGAGAACTTACTGATAAGTTTAGGATTGGTATTGATTCTGAAGACGGGTACTTGATTATTGCTGCACCTACTTCCATCCAGGGAGACTAGAGGAAGCTCGGGGGTCCTGAGGACTCACTGTTTGAGCGCTCTTCAAGAGTTGGTAGGGAGGAATGGCCTCCCATTTTTGTTGTCGTCCAAGCTCATAGAACAGGTTCTGTTATTATTTATTTTCTGTGTAATTATCTGTGTATGATGGAATGATGTATGGTATCTTAGGATGTAAAGGTTTGGATGGTTTATCAATGAAGTTGTTCGTAGTTTTTTAGTAATAGAATCATTTTGATATGAAATAAAACCCTACCTGTGTTTTTCTTCATCTGGAGTGATCCAGACCGTACTCCAGCACAGGTGGTGAAATTATAAATAAGGATAGTATGATGAAAATGTAAAATAAAATGTTAGTGGAATTATAGAATCTTTCCTTTTATTTTGTTATAAGAAGAAATGACTTTTATACCAGGAGCAGTGTTAAACCTAGAATTAGACTATCAGTTTATTAGAAACAGAGAAAGAAGTTATATTATTTACTGATAGTAGTATGTGTGGGTAGATAAAATAGTTCTGGAAACAGTATTTACCTTTAGAAACCTTATTGCTTATTTGAATTCAAGAAAAGACTATAATAGTTAAACTAGAGTAGAGTTAAGTTAAATAAAAATGCTTTACAACTTTACAATCTACTTCTTTCCAGTTTAACTACTGCATGTATAATAACCAAATTGAAAGAAGATTAGCTAGAATCTTGATTTTACTTCTACAGATAATCTAGTTGATTTCAGAATTTAATTATGGATAGTAATGTAAGTTATTCATTCATTTCAGTTCTATCTAGCTAATCATAAACAAAAATATACAACTGCCGACCTATACTTTTTAAGATGTTAGCAGTGCAGGACATAGTTAGTTATTTAATTTTATTTTTATAAATATTAACTTGTAACATAAACAGATAATATAGAATACAGAGCGTACTTATATACCTTATTCAGTGCAATAAGTATAGTAGCACATTGTTAAAATACTACCTTAATCAATGAATACAAATAAACAATGAATAAAGCTAATAATTATATAATTATCAGAACAGTAATAATATATAGATAAAGTAATGTTTTATCTGATTATAGTAAATAGTAAACATAATATAATTTCTGTATTCAAAAGCTGTATCGGACAGATACAAAGTACTTCAATAAAAACATGGAGGTCCTATATTCCAAAGGTTAAAAAAATATATATGGATAAACATTTATAATGTTATTATAAATTCTTTTATAATACAGTAATCTAATATAAATACATCGTACAAAAATCCTAGTATTAAATAATTTACAGAGTGCAATTCAGATATATTAAGTAATTCAGATATATTAAATTACAGAAACCTAAGTAACAGAACTTAGATATGCTCATTATGCTGAGTTAAATAATATATTTTCAACAGAAGTAAAAACAAATAAAGTTTAGTACTGTACTGTAAATAAAAGATATTTATTTAAAGAGATAACTGTAAATACTTATATATATTTCCGAGTTAGGGTCGAACCCTATTAACATCAAGATATACACCAAAGATAAACAAAGAGTCTGAAGACTTTTCAAAACCCTCAGCTTCTACAAGTAATCAAGAGTATGGCATAACAGCCTTCTGTTCTTTATACATTATACACAGTAATCAGAAACGAAACCAAAAAGAAAATTACAGTCACGGCCGAAGCCGGAGAACCCTGCATAATGCAAGGGTTTCAACAACCATTTAAAACAGTGAACCCAATAACCAGATAAACCAAAACTGCAAGGGTTATTCAGGCCATGGAGACCAACCCATAAATATCCCATAAGGGATTGGACAAGGCAGAATGACCATTGAGAGTCCAAGGCTTACCCGTGAGTAAGCCATCGCCATAGTTTTGCACCAGCTATGCAGAGAGAGACAGGTCATCACCTGTGAGTAGTAAAGAATGATAATGTTAATATTGTATATCAAAATTTAACAACTATATAAACAAAGCAATCTATAAAGATAACGAAAAAAATAAGGACGTTCATACCTTAAAGCTTAACTGAAATGTAACCACCGACAACCAACAATGTAGCTACCAATGTGAGGAGAAGACAGACTTTCTTCTGCCATAGGGAAGTCGGAGGTTACTATTATAGTATTCACCAACAGCGGCCATGAGTTGAAACATTTGGCTAAGCAAATGTAATGCTTCGGCCGTAACCAAACACTACAAACCCTATGCACCAGTTACTTAGAAAAACAAGACCGCGACTGTCACTACTGAGCCCAAGGGAGAATGATTTGCAGACTGACAGATGCTAATGGAGCAAGCGGTGGAAGTTAAAACCCTAGAGCCGTAATGTATCTTAACCCATAACAAAACATAGTGCACTGCAAAAATTTATGTGACCGCACGCAAAAAGGAAGAACCACATCTTAGTGCCAAGCCAAAGAAGAAGGGGACTGTTTACAATTGAAAGGTTCAGGTTCGAACTAGAAATGACAGTGAAACCTTGAAGGAAAAACCGATGGCATATGTCCAAACAGCAACACGTTGATACAACACTCCTACTATGCAACTGGGACGAGTTCACGAAGAACAAACGCAAGCAGGAAGACTACAAACAACAAACATATGTAACTGTGCAGACGAAAACATCGTAGCAGAGCGGCAGGAGGCCGAAGGTGATGGGGCTAATGACAACTAGGGTTCGAAGCAGTGCTTTTATCTGTGCATCACTTAGCCAAAACAATGCCATGTACATCATCTAATTTTTGCATGCAGTGGGTTTTTGGTCTATAGTTGCATCGTGCCCTCCCAAGAGATTTCTTTTGCCAATCATTCGTTTGTTGTGTCGAAGGTTCTAGTATAGTCTTAGCCCAAAGTCAACCTGTCATACTTTGCATGAAGCAAAGGATTTATTAATAATTAAACTATAAACACTTTGCATTTTCCATCATCGAGGTCATGGGGATCTTACGACCCTTGTATTTCATAAAGTATTGTGTTCATAAGCATAATTCGAATTTAGCCTTGTAAACATTTGGTGTGGACCTTTCATAACCTCTTTCTCTATGCTATGCAAATAGTTTTCCATCAAACAATTATACCATAGTAGTGACAAATTCTAGTGAGTAGGTGATATAAAGAAATTTATAATGTTTATTTCTTGGTGGGAACTTACTCACAAATAAGTATTAATTTCATCAAGTAATTATAACATAAGTAAAGGTAGAACCATTATTTAACTTAATATGTTATGCACATAAAAGAGATAAAGGAGACATTATAGTAAAAGATTGTAGAACTTAGATTCTATAGTAAACCTTAGACTCTTCATAGGCTAATGGTTATGTTATAGAAGAAATTCATGTAATCAGTTTATGGTAAATATCTTCTTGCTAGAGTGAGTCTCATTATCTTTATATAATTTATTATTAAACTAGTAAGGTATGTTTTTAAGCATGATAAGGCTCAAAATGCTTATGACTTAATCTTGAAATTTTAATGATATACATTTTAGTCATAACTGAATGATACTTTCCAAGCAACTTTAGTACAGAGGAATTTAACCCTCCAACTCTAGTATAATTTAAATGTTTTTAGTTTACAATAAGGTTATAACCCCTTCAAATTTCAAAAGTAATGAAGGTAGAAGTGTGGTATATAAACTATTTACCATTATGCACTATGTTCATATCAAGCAACAGCCCAGTCAATCATAGTGTAAAATATCAATTACACACAATTTAAAATTTACCATTGACTTTATAACTCTGCCAAATCTTACTCTGCCTATAAATAAATATTTAAGGCATTTTACACTTGACGACTGTGATAGACATGTAATAGTTCAGTAAACATTAAGAACTGTAAATTTACATCTGTTAAAAGGAAAGTAGCTGTTGCCATTATTCATAGAACTAAATCTCTTTTTCTTAGCATTTTGAAAAGAAGGACAGATTTATGGTTTTACCTCGATAAGCTCTGGAACTTTATTAGCGTTTATATTCTTTTATTTAGCTTTTATCGTGCAATGAACTTATAATTGAATACTTTAGAATTTGGACAAGCAGCACCCAAACTTCTTACCTGTAAGTCTTTAAGCACATGAAAACTTCTGCATTAGCTCGAAAGCTAAGTAAGTCCAGAATTTTCATGACAATTGCACCTTGTGGTCGCAAAAAGAAAACAAGTCAGTAAACTAAAAAAGAACTGTTCGATCAAATAAACATAATGCAATAGGCAAGTCAGATAATGAATTCAGTAACACACAACTATTTAAACATTTAGTTGACTGCATTTTGATATTTATCTGCATTTAAAAATTTTAAATTTTTCAGAAAATTTGGGGTTTTGACACAGGGCTAGGAGGGAACCCTCCATGAATCTCGATCATATCCATGTGTAGTTATGAAGGGAATGCACATTAAAATCCATGCCAGTCCTCAGCCCATTAACTCTAAGTACGGCTCTCGGCGGAGAAGGGAGAGTGGGACAGATTGTCTGAGAGAACAAGATTCAGATATGACAATAGGCATGATGTTTCAACTCGTGCTGAGTACGGGGAGGGATGATTACTAGATTAGGGGAACTGATGGCAGGTTTAGGACCGTTAAGGTGGAGAAGGGATCCCTTCCTATTAATAACGGTCTGGTTGTTTGGCTCGCCACCCACCTTGTGTGGAAGAAGTTTGATAGTGTATTGATCATCATGAGCAGGGAGAGTGCAGGGGAAAATCAAAGAGGCTCAGTAAATAGTTTACGACCGAAAAACGTGATGGATCCTTATAGTGGTTGTGGGAAGTCTTGTGAAAGTGATGCTTTAGTTTTGGCTTGTGATAAGGGGAAGGGGGTGGCCAAGAGAGGCAAGGGGAGCACAACTTGAGCACATCTCTGAGCCCAAGCGATGACAAAATTCTTCAAAGACCGCATCCCCCTTGAGGCCCGTAGAGCTACCAAGAGAATGAAAAAATATTTATGGAAGAAAGTCAAAATGATGTTGATTGAGGAAGTTAGGTTGGAGGTTGAATATTGGGTGGTAGACCTATGCTCTACCATGGGAAGGGCTTCTACCCATGATCACCTGATAATGTTGCATTGGGTCATTATGAACATGGTCACACATGTGACGCTCAACCGGGAGGCCAAGAAGGAGGAGGTTGAGGCCAAGGCTGAGGGAGAGGAAAAGCCTCTTCAAGCATGGAAGGAGCACCATGTGGAGGGACGGGAGGTGCTCAGAAATCTCAATGACCAGAGTGTAGATTGCTGCCTAATGCATCGAAAGGTGGACCAAATTGCAAAGCGACTGGGCATCTTCCTCTACCACCCAGGGATGGAGAAACTTTGGGATAGTAGCCCTAGTCAGTCGCCTGGTAGTCGGAGATTCAAGGGGTCTGAAGGAGTTCATCAGCAGGAAGGGGATGGATCGGGGAAAAGCCAAAGCGTTGCCATCACCGGCCTTCATCCATGATGTTTGTCTCGGGTTATGCCAATTCCCTCTAGTTTTGATTTTATGTCTCTATTAGTAGAAATAGGTATTGTTAGTCAGGTTAATCTTCGAGTTAGGGGTTTTAGTTTCGGGATTGAACCCTGCTATGGTGGGGATCTCCCTCATTTTGGGAAGGAAAGCTACATATGTGAAGGAGTGTATTAGATTGTAAGTGGGGCCTTCTGATGGCTCCCAGGCTGGTGGAGATTTTGTACTTTTGAATTCGATAGTAATATAAGCTTTTATTTACAAAAAAAAATATTATATTTTAAATTTTTTTAATATAACTATTTAAATTTAATTATTTATATAAATGATGTAGATTTTTGTTTTTACTTTTAAAATTACCATCGACATAATTTTCGATATACTTTATAATGAAATATAAAGAACTATTGATAAATTTCCGATCTCCTAATTTACAAAAACCATCTTAATAATTAATAACAAATATATCTATTTATAAAATAAGTTAATAACAAGTTTCTAAGTCATTAGAGAACAACTACAAGTTCATCTAGGAGTTTGTTATTACCACTTTTTAACTACCATGTTCATCTAAATTTAATTCAATAGTGTATCAGTATTGGAGTTAACCTAATAGTTATCTAACAATTAATCTAATAGTTATCCAATACAATCTCGATTAGAGTTGAAGTTAAGCTAATAGTTGTAGAATCATTGGAGTTAAGATAATAGGTGTATCTAATAGTTCAGGTAATAGGTATCCAATATAGTCCTGATTAGAGTTGAAGTTAGGATCATAGTTATAGAACCATTGGAGTTAAGCTAACACTTGTATATAATAGTTAATTAAAAGTTAATATATCAACAATTGCAGTTTAAAAGTCATGATTATAGTTGAAGTTAAGCTAATAGTTGTATCATCAATGGAGCCAAGCTCATAGTTGTATCTAAGAACCAAATAGTTGAAGTTGAAGTTTAACTTTTCCAACTATCACGAATTGTACTTATCAAATGTTAACTAAGCCATTTTTTATTTGTTTGAAATTGTTAATTATGAATTTCGGACAACCACCCTAAAATCAATGTTCATAGTACACTTGACCCATTCTCGTCCATGAATGAAAAAGCATAGATAATAGTCCACCCAAAAATTTTCAGATATCTAAGTAATCAAAATTTAAATATATAAATAATTAAAATTAAAATATATAAGTAATCAAATTTTACATTTAAATAACATATATAATTATAAACTAAGATTAAGCCTTGGCTCATATAAAACCAAGTCTTTCTATAAGTTATTTTTTATTAACTCTATTACTAAATATATAAAGATATTATCTAGACGTTATTAATATTACATAAATGTAAATATATTTTTACAAAGATGTAAATATGGCTTAGGTGTATAAACGATATAACTGGTGGAAAAGGAAAGAAAAAGAGTTATGCAAATATAGACACCCATTGCCATGTAATCTCAAATCAATAAAAAATGACAACAACACATTAAAAAATGATAATAGTTGTGATCGAAAAATTCCTTTAGTTTCTATCTGATA
>LPNX010017815.1:35971-116600 GCA_001517045.1 Pseudotsuga menziesii | reverse complement strand
TCCCTTGTCTCACAAACTAGGAGATTTCATACACTAACTTGTAGTTGGTAAACAATAGGCCACAAGTTAAGTTCCATGAACAAGATATATCTAGTTATCTATGCATCAATCTTGATAGTACGCTTGTCTCATGCTCTTACAATTTAGGAAAAGAGTATTGGTTAGTCTAACTTAAATTATAAAATATAAATAGTTATCAATGTAATAAACATTGATAAATATCAATATATGTTGTGACTGATATAATTTGATATATCACAACCACTTTTAGACAACATTATTATGTCAACACGGGTGCCCTATAAATGTAAAAATGCACATGCTCTTGTTTGAAATTTGAATCTAATGAGACGTTGAAGTTGAAGGGCCTATAATAAATGACAATCTTGAAAACTCAATATTATGTACACTGAAATAGGTAGCCACATTACGAAAATCCATGTGTACAGGGATTTGATTTGAAATTTTTTAGGTAAAGTACGACAAGGTCTCTATGCAAGGACTTGATTTGAAAATAACAGAATAATATTATTTATGGGTGTTCCTTAGATTCATTATTGATTAATTGCTAAGGTGCTCGTCATAATTACTCTTCATTTGAATTTGAATTATTTTACTATTCAATGTATATTGTTGTTATTGAGTAATAGGGGGCTCTTCCATCTTGCAATAAGCAATTAAAAATAAGGTCGTCGATTACTTTTTTCTAACGACAGGGTTGTGTAATGAATGAGACACATTTGTTTATTATTTTCCCTTGTAGAGAATATATTATATTTTCAAGAGTTATAATTAAATCTTTCATTCTAACATATAATCACTTCTAATATGATTATAGGTTAGAACAATCGAAAACACTAAACATATAAATACGAAATCAGCTATAGATTTTACACCTGACCCTTCTTCTAAGGAACTTACATTGTATATAACTATGATGTCAAAACATGAATACAAGTTTTAGACAGATGGGTGTAGAGAAGTTGGATCGATAATCTAGCACATCTACAAAATCATATAACATGTCTACAAAATCATATATATTCACAAAAATAATCATATCATACAACATTTTTTGAATATTTTTCTAGCTAATGGTTATAAAGGATAAATTTCGAAGCCTTGGAAATTTTGCATAGCTATACAATTGCTAGTGTAAAACATCATATCAAAGTTTGAGTCCAAGTCTGATGATGTCAGAAATGTCAGATTGATCCATCATAGAAAATCTACAAAAATAATTTGTGTTGGAAGAAACTATAGATCACATGGTAAGATAATTTAACATAAATTTTATGTTGCATAGAGCGTCATTATAAGTAGATGCTTAAGAATGGTTCTTATCTAGAGAACATTAGAATTGAAAAATCAAGAGATGTGAAAGAAATAGAAATGATTCATACATACACAACTTTACATATGTGTGTTTTGTGTTCTGTTAGAAAGCTCTATAAATACCAGAAGATAAGAGAGAGAGAGAGAGAGAGAGAGAGAGAGAGAGAGAATCTATGAGTGTGAATTGTAAGTTTGTTTGTTGTGATAGTGGAAAATGTTGGTGATTAATGAGGTGAGCCATTGAGGCCGAGGTCAAGGTCCAGGAGAGAGAGATCCAACCTACCATTTAACTAGCCAAAATGGGTGTGATTTCAGGAGATGTGAGTCTCAGTGGTCCTTTTCAAGGGTTGTATTTGAGGATGTCTGTGAGAAATTCGAGAAGGAACTGATGAAGTCCTCTGAATTTCAAGACATGAAAGTTCATAATAATGACAATAGTGTGATATGGTGTGAGGTGTTTAGCAACAAAAAATTGGGGGTACTGTTTATCAATGTTGGGGCACTCTCTCTAAGCGTCCAAGAAAAGATCTTCTCTAACTCATTGTTCACGATCCTCCCTCTTGGCACCAAGCTCCAAGAAACTATTTTTCCTTGCCATTTTGCAGTGGAGCGAGGTGGAGGTGGAGGTGGAAAGATCAAAGTGGTGTTGGAGAGAGAGAGAGAGAGAGAGAGAGAGAGAGAGAGAGAGAGAGAAGCTATCAGTGTGAATTGTAAGTTTGTTTATTGTGATAGTGGACAATGTTGGTGATTAATGAGGTGATATGTTGAGGTCGAGGTCAAGGTCGAGGAGAGAGATATCCAACATACCATTTAAATAGCCAAAATGGGTGTTATTTCGAGACATGTGAGTCTCAATGCTCCTTATGAAGGGTTGTATTTGGAGGAGGTTCATGACAAATTCGAGAAGGAACTAATGAAGTCCTCTGAATTTCTATTCATGGAAGTTCATAATGATGACAACAGTGTGATATGGTGTGAGGTGTTTACAACAAAACACTGGGGGTATTGTTTAGCAATTTTTGGGCACTCTCTCTAAGTGTGAAGGAAATATCTTCTCTAAGTCATTGTTCACAACCCCCCCTCTTGGCACAAAGCACCAAGAAACTATTCATCCTCACCATTTTGCAGCGGATCGAGGTGGAGGTGGAGGTGGAGAGATCAGAGTGGTGTTGGACAGATCCACCATCAAAGAATAATATTCAGCTACTACTTGTACTTGTGGGAGGAGGGGCACATTTTTAAATACTAAATAATGGTGCGTCGATGTAATCAAAGATGGTCTTATTCTTTTCTTTTGATTTCATGGCATATCGCCACCTTCTCTAAATATTTATCTTCTCTCTCTATAGATTGTTGTTTCTTTCAAGTTCCTTGTCTATAAATATATCCACCAAGTGCTAGTCAATATGTTTTTCGTTGTTACTAAACTGGTATGATGTTTTCCTATGCTATTGTCATTTTGTGTTAACACGAGTACATTTCACATAATTACTCACATAATTATCAGACTGTGAAAGTTGATAAAGTTGAATAAACCACACTTAAATGTTGTTGCTGTTGGATATGGATTATTGGATCCAATCCAATGGTCCCATCAAAACCTCAAATAAGTAACATTAAACACTAAGTAGCATGATTTTGTAAATCCTAAAATAAAACTTATCAAATAATGATAAATCTACTATAAACTTCTTACTTTTAATTAAACACATATTTATCTCAATGTCTAGATCTTTACTTTATTTATGTATTCTTGTTGTTGCTTCCATGCATATATGTAAATCTATCTATGTACATGATAATTTCAGTGCAATCACCTTGTTTTTTATTGTGACTTGACTATCTTGGTTTTTTCTTTGATGCAAAATTAATTCAATATTTGAATGTTAACGTCTTTTTTCTTATTATTTTTTCAATGTGATATGATGCTACATAATCCAGCTGGCGGCCATATAGAATATGGCCAATATTATGTAATGGAAGGTAATATCATCAAAGCTATGGAAAATGAAAGTCTTGCAGCATAAATATTTAAACCGATCTCTTCTTATATCACTGCAATTACAAAATTAAAGAATAAAACAATTCTTTGAAAACAAATGCTAAGAATGTGAGAATCTTATAATTAATTAGTATCCAGCTGATACCAATCAGCTCATGAGATCAACGCTTCTCTGATGTTAACCTGAAATAAACATTTTCTAGGAGAATGGGAAGATTGGTTATTTTAACTATTATTATTATGGATCCTTCATGAACATTATGACATACTGAACTGTGTGTTCCATCTAAATTACTTCCATTTCATGGTTGGTGCCATATTTTTAACAGTTGGTTGCTCCAAAGGAGTAACGGCAGGTTCAAAATCACCATTAATTCTTTAAACAAATATTGCTACACTTGCACTAGCATGAGCCCTTACCATAGAGATAATTATATACCAATGAGAGGGAAGAAATTTGATGGGAACATTTCACGTTCTGAGGTGATTTTCCCATCATATATGGTTAAAAAAACAAAAAATCATTATCATTATACTTTAAAATCGTCAAAATAAGTTATAGGGTTGTCAAAACCGTCAAATTCTATGTATTGTTTTGGTTTCAAATTATTTCACTGCTGATTAGTCTTTCTATAAGGAAATATTAGTCTAGAATACATGTTGCACCCTTACATCAAGGATACAATTTTGGGCTTCATACTCATTGCGAGATCTTCAAAGCTTCATCGAGACTCTACTAAAACATTATGTTGCCAATATTGGCCATCTCCACTAGAATATTTATTGTAGGTTTGATACCAAACATAATTTTATGGAGAATCATCCTATGGTCTTCTTCATTCATTTTGTTGATATAATATAGAGCATCACCCCCACCATTATTTCTCCCATTGCTTAAAAACACAATCACTGGTCTTTTGTTTTCAGTTGCAGAATCTGTTGACGGTTTTATCATCACCTTATCCACCATTCCCAGCCCTCATTAATAAATAGTTCCTCCATGTGTGTGATAATTAAGAATAAAATTAACAACACCATCCCTCATTGCTTTCATCTCTACAACCACAACTTCAGCATAGTAAAAACAATCACTGACACAGAATCATCAATTACCACCCTTCAACAAGTTCTTATAAATCTCAATATCTCCTCATACACACAACTAAGCCTACAATTATGCAAAGGCGAAAGCATGGAAATTGTTGGCTTAATATCTAACTTACCCATGGAATCAGATTTATCAATGATTGAAATGATGTGATGGGAAACATTATTGGAATGATCATAGAAAAAATGATGACCATCATCTATTATCTAACCCACATAACTGACACTCAATCTAGTTCTTTCAATCAGAGCATGTCGAAGTTTTTCAATGCAATAAGATTTTTGAACTGCACCAGCCTTCTTTTCTGAGAGCTCTTCATGCTCCTCCAATTTGCAATAATAATTTCAAAGAACAAACTCAATATTTTCTTCTACACTACATGGATCAACAAATCTAATATATTTCCAAGAAGGTTCATGTCTCATCTCATCCTTGGGAGCATCTAGGTCCATACTATATTTCTTAGTTTCATGCTTGGAGCCATCATAGAGTTTACTGGTAAAATTTTTGGGTGACGAACCAAATGAATGTGGCCCTTCCTTGTTTCCTACAATGCAAATTACACATTTTTTCCAACCCTATTTCTCCCCATGTGTACTTCCTATCATCAATATCAATCTCTTTTATGTCCGAAATAAATTTATCCCATCTCATTTTCCATGAATTGTATTGTGCAAGACATGGTGACCACTGGGAAGTTGGTAGAACTAACCACACACAGGACATTTCATATCACAATAATGTAAGGTGCTTTTTTTATTTGTATAAACATGGGAACCTTGATGAGTTATCTAGTGCCTTGGTGTAGCATCACCCAATCATCTTTATTGCGACACAATGCAATCTGTGTCACTGAAAATGATGATAATTAGCTACTTAATAATGCACCTCCTCTCCTGGGCTTCCTACATCAACAAGAAGCTGCTCCATTTGCTTTTCCATGATGGATTTGATTTCAGTACTTCCTTTGGGAGTAGTACTACACATATGAGAAGGTCATCTCACGCAAGAAGTGACATGCCCCATGATTAGTTCCACTGGAAAATTCTTGCAGTTGTAGGCCTCAACCATGTAACTGTCGGAATCATGGATGAATAGCGGATCCACGTAGATCCCACCTTCCTCCACAATTTGTTTCACATATTTATTATTCGTCTCTTGTAGCTTTCTCTCCACATCCTTCACAGTGTAATTCCAGACAAATGGAAAATTTCAATTCCAAACAAATAGAAAAGCTCAGCATGATTTACATCTAGAGTAAACCACAATGTGGTGGCTAATATACTTGCATTTGAAACTATGTATTAATACGACGAGAGGACAAAGTATAAAAATAATATTATACCCGAAAGGAGATGTGATTATCTCTTGGATTTATTTCACTTTTCTTCGGTAGATTTTCTGGGTTCACAGATTGCAGTAGATGGATGCATATACCATAATTAAACAACCTGCACCATTAACGTAGACATAGAGTATATGCAATGTTAAATAATAATCAGAAATATGTAGCTCCACAGATATGATTGGATTGCAGTTGAGAATATATATATATAACTTACTAGGCCCCATTAAAGTCAAACGATGCAGGTCTCTTAACGCAAACAAAACCAAGGACGTTTTCATAAAACTTAATGGAATCCTCGATCCATCTACAAACAAAAGAAATGTGGTTCAGAGACTTTAGTGAGATGGATTTGTTTCCTAATCCTCCATTCTTAATAAATTTCACCATTTTTTCAAATTTAATTTGTCATGATGATCATAAAAACAATAGCAATTTTCCAATCTAGTATATGCAAAAAAGAATGATTGAATAAGGGGATAAAGTTTGAACACAAGATCCTAGACACCCAGCTGATATTGAAATGACCAACTTAATCAGACACATATTATATCTTTAACACAATGACGTTATTTCATTAACACTGAATCATTTAGATGCAAGTTCAGGACCTCGATCGGTTCGAGAAATATCTTCCCGATGTATCAAACGAGAGAAAATATTTCAATTCCAAAGGCATATGACTGCAATTAATATAATCATAGAGTCTACTATGCCTAGAATTCTCTCCAACACATCAAGTCTTTCTCCTTCTACAAATTTACACAAAAAACCTGAGTAACAAATATGGTATGTTTTAGTTCACCAAAAATAATTTAAATCCTTCAAACCCATATATTTGTCATGTGCAAAAAGATACCAAAGGATAGAGGAGGACTTTCCCCTGGTGGTGGTGATAGAATAGAAGAGTTGAAAAAATCATAAACCTTGTAACGCAAGTTGCAGTTTTGAGATCAAAATTGTGCCCCAAGAGCTCCAATTTGGCTTCAAAATATATTTTCCATGACATAAGTTAGGCAGGTTTCGTCATTTGTCTGGGAAATATCTCTTCAACACTACGCTAAGTTGTAGATCATATTATCCGTTAAATTAGAAGGGGCGACGAATGAATCTACAATGAAAAGTTTGGTGCCATGTCCAAATTTAGTGCTAACATCCCATAGTGGGGCTCTCAAAGCATTTGATAAGTATTATGGATGATTGTTGTTCCCAATGTTGAAAATAACACTTAGTAGTGTATTCATCCTACTCTCAATATCGTTGTAAAAATTATGATTGTCATAACACAAGAATTATTCATTTAGTTGAATGAATCCGTAAGTGTTATGCAATCCCTTAACAAGATTTTCTTTGGCAATGGATTCACACTGTTTGCAATCCAAAAAAATATAAATCTCCCCTACACTAGACAAGCCCGTAAACAATACTATTGTTGTTTTTCCTGTCATCAACAACACTAGAATTATTGAATCCGCTAGGATAAACATTATTTACTAGTGATTCCAAAACCTTGTTTAGATTATGCTGGAATGCACTACCATTTTTATATGCATAATTTCCGCTATTACCACAATTTCTCCAAACAATAGAAGTCTTCACATCAGTGGCTATGAAGAATATACATGTGCATACATAGAGGATAATCAAGACGTTGCTCATTAATGGTGTCATCGCCATGCCCACCTTCTTCTTATTCTTCTTTTTCTTCTTCATGTTTGTATACCAAACCGGTCTGACGAGATGGCATAGCATTGTAGGAGGTGCTCCTGTAATCCAATGACCTTGGAAAAATTGAATTCATGTATCCATTTTACTGGAGCTCATTGATTTAGTACACATGCATTCTACTTATAGAGGGTGGAAGGAGTGGGATATTCCAACTGAGATAAAAAATTAGAAGCGAGAGAAATGTCCTTGGAAAGTATTGAAAATGAATTGCAGTGAAGAGAAGGAAACCTATGGTCATCGACCTGTGTAGGTTTGAACGTAGGCTCTTGGACACCTAGCATTTAAGAGAAGGAAGCCTAACACGCATCCATAGTACCTGAACTAGATCCAATTCTTGCACATTGGATACTACTTACAGATGGAGGACAAGATTTTCAATGCACTAGATGTAGCTTTGAATGTGAGACAAAGTATGTCAAGATATCAGAACACTTCAGATTGCAGAGATGTATGAAAACCTTTGATAATTTGTCATTTCACCACAGTAGAGACAAACTACATTTAAATTAGCTGATGGTTACCCATCTGTTGGGCCTAGGGAAAGGTAACCATATTTCACTTAGAATTCTACCTAAGTATGGAAAGGAGCTAAGGAAAAAGAAGAGAAAGGAGTTGCGACAAAGGAAACGATGGAATGAAGGAAGGAAGAGAAGATGAGGTAAAATAAGGAGAATGAGGTATGAAAAGGAAGATAAAGAGGAAGGGGTTAATGAAAGAATAAATTGAAGAAGAGAAGAAACCAGGATAGAAGAAGAAGCTGCAAGAGAAGAAAAGCAACGATCCAAGGAAAGGACTTAATAGAGAAAGAATGTGATGGAGTGGAGCCATGTCAGAAGGCGTGCAATGTTGCAATGGTTAGAAAACAACAGGTCAGAAAGATCATGGGTATGAGGTCGACTAGATTCGACGGAAGTCACATGTATGAAGGTATATTTGTAAGTGATGACATTAGTTCCTACTTCCATGTATCACTAGAATAGGTAAGAAAATTTGTGGGCTAAGTGTAGGAAATCAGCTAAGAAAGTGACATGTAAAGAGTCTATATAAGGAGGAACCCAAGCTGTATGTGGGTTACACACTCTCTTAGCCTTGGTATGCTCTGATTGTATTGTGTCTGTTAGTTTTTATAAGTGCGTTGAGTCAAGAATTTGCAGCTGAGTACATATAAGTGTAAGAGAGACTAAGTCGATGCAGGCTATGTGCGGATAAGTGGTAGAGTCAAGTAGAGAAATAATAGCGACATAAGATAAGAGAGAATGAGAGGAGATAGAAGTATGTATATATAAGCAAGGAATATCTAGAACAAATTCTATAGCTTAGTGCCCAGACCAAAGGTTCCATATAATTCTCACGCCAAATGAAAAACACCTTTGTGGTTTTTCTTGGATGGGTTTGCACGTTATATTCTATGTTATGTGTGTGAATCTTGAATGTGTCTAAGTCTCTTGTGTATATGTTGTTGTGAATGAATGCTTATGTATTTTCTTATGAATGCATTTATATATATGAGCCACAATGTTATAAGTTGAATGTATCTATGTTGCAATGGGTTTATTGTTATATTATTTGCAAAGGACAAAGTGTACGCGGAATCCCCCACCCAACTACGAAAACCTGGTTCTGACTGTTACCCATAGAAATATATATTAGGTGAGATAGCTTCTGCATCGCAGGTGTTACCGACTGGGATTTGCTTTGTTGGGTTGATACCTTCGGCTTTGTTGTGTGCAGGAGAGAAGGGACTGGACCTAGTTCGAAGAGATGCTAGAAGGTATCTGATCTGCTCATAATTAAGGAGGAGTGGTGGAAATATTAATTACTCACAGATCCGTATCTGATCTCAGCCGTCTCTGTCAGAGTCCATATCAGTCCAGATCTTGTCGGTCAGTTTGAAAAGAGTGAAGAGTCCACCATTCGACAATCTAAACCAGTCAAATTAATTTCTGAAGCTAAGTTTGTAGGTAGATAGTTATTACAACCATTAATGGCAAGTATGTAGATTCATGTAGAAGCAAATTTTTAGGTTGCTTATAAATAGTAGAAGAATATTGTAAATCAATTTAGACAACAGCACTCTAGGTGAGAAAAAAGAGAAAGAACGAACCTTGAGAAAAGAGTGAAGTTGAAGCTCAAGCTTTTGTGTGTGATTGATTTTATCAAAGAGCTGAAGCTCTGTAAAAGGATTTGTCAATGAGCCGACAAGTTTGGATCACTTGGAGAGTTGACAATTTTGTATCACATTTTGTTATTTTGAGACAAGTTATTTATATGAAATAGTTTATGGTTGAATGCATGTCTATTTAGCCACACAATATTTCCAGAGTTATTTGTGTAAATGTTTCTTACTATTATGGTTGAGTGAAAGATCAAGAATTCATAAATTTCTCACCCAATGAAATTTCCAAGTTTCACAGTAGAGTGGTCAACTCAAGTCTTCCTAAATATTTAGTTATATGTTTTTATAGTTATGTGAAATTGTTGATTGTGTTGGTTTTTACTTCATCTTACTCACAGGTGAAAATTGTTTGTAATTTATTAAGTCTTTTAGACTAAGAAATACCATTTGTAAATCCTGAGTAAAACCAAACCAGAGCAAGTGATTTCAAGTAAAATGGTCAAGTAAAATCGACAAGTTGTCGAAGTGGTCAAACCGACAAGTAGTCAGTTCAGTTCTGTCTAAGTGTAAAACTGACAAGTGGTTGGAGTAAAACCCTTCAGTAGAATCGACAAGTAACTGTTGGTAGAACCGACAAGTATAGGTAAAAGAGTCGAGTAGAAAGTTCGACCATTTTGGTAAATTTATTGGTAGACTTGTCTAGTCGGGAGTTAAACAAGTTTCACCCAACAAGAAAAAGAAAAGGTAGTCGACGTGAATTTTTATAACTGATCAGTAAACTCAAGTTTGTTGGCTCGGTTTTCGCTAACAATGGAGAGACAATGTGACTCCACTGGAATGGATTGAAAATTGAAGGACAAATTTAAAACCAATTAATCTGTAACAATAATCACAATCAGAAAAGTGCATCTTAGCAGGTTATGGAAGAGTTGCAAAGATTATTAGAATTATTCAAGGATGAGGAGTTGAGTATTACGATTATAGGGCACAGTCTTGGAGCAAATTTGGCATTCTTGACTACATACCAGATTGGACAAAACTTGGCATCAAAATCAAGTAATGCAACCGTTGTAGCGTTTTTGTTTGGGGGACCCAGAGTTGGAAACCATGATTTCAAAACATTGTGAATAGTTAACAACCATGATTGGATACCTAAAATCCCTAGGATATTTTATTAATGAATGGCTACTTAGGAAGTGTTGTGCTATTTTAAAGCCGAAAGTATTAATGGAGGTGATGGAGAAGATGCCATTTACTCATGTGGGTACCGAGCTAAAGATTAATCAGTTGAATTATCCCTATCTAAAACAAAATGTTGGTGTGATTTCTTGTCATAATTTGGAGGCCCATCTTCACCTAATCGATGGATTTCAAAGCTCAGTTGTTCTGTTTCGTTTCAACGCTAAGAGGGATTATGCACTTGTTAACAAAACATGTAATTTATTGAAAAACGTGTTGATGGTGCCTGGGAATTGGATAAGCACGTTTGTGCAAACATTATAATCCTGCTACTATTCCAATTCCAATCATCTCATGAATGGGTTGTTTTAGATTTAATGCTATCTTAGGGATTTGGTGGCAGAACATTACATAAATTGCTACGCCGACAATGAAAGTCCACTCATGGAAAGTATAACAAGAACAAACCTCACCTGTGCAACTCATCCTGTGCATAGCAGATGAACGTATGATGATGGTCCTCACACATAATTTTATGCCAATTTGTGATGTACTAATAAAGTGGAACTCACTGTGATTAATTCAACGCATTCGCTTACTTTTTCCTTTCTAGAATAGTTCCTTCTAGTGTGAAAATTTTCTTTCACCCATTCATTCAGTGTTCTTATGATGTGAATTGTACACATAAAGAAGGTTCAAAGCTATAGAAGGGATGTATAGAATATTTTGAAAACTGGCATGTTCTAAGTGAATTGTACCTTTTCCTTTCGACGAAATTTTTGAATAATCTCCCATGTGGATGGAGATGTAAGTTTTGGAGTCCAATGATGAGAAATAGTTTTTTCTTGAAACCATATTATTCGAAGCTCCTGAATATATGAGAATAGATTTTGAATTTGAAACACTTTCCATGAGTGCATGACCTCTTTCAGGATGATCATTCTGATCTACATTGTACTTGTTCCTTGCGCCATTTGGAAGAGTGATAGTGTTCTTCTATAAGAGAAATACCATTTGATCAATAGTCTTCTTCATGCATGATCTTTCAAGATAAAATCCCTCGCCACAGTAAGAACACTTTGTCTATTCCTTTCCCCTTTGTTTGTCTTTGTCTGAGCATGAGGGATCATCTGACTACTTGGTATTCTCCTTTTTCTTTGGCTTTCCCTTAGCATTCGTAGCCTCGAGTCCTCAGGAAAATAGGGCTTGATCCTTTGAGGATCTCATGAACCCCATCTGAACAAGCTTGTCATGCTCTTTGGTTAAGGACTCGATGAATTCATTCAAGGATGGAATCTTCCAATTCAGAATGGTGATTTTTCCTGAATGGAAGGTAGATACAAACAATAAATAATATGCCCCTAGTTTTAAAAGTATTGAGAGAATCAAGTGATCATCCTTCTTCTCTTCACCACATTGCTTCAACTGAAGCACCAAATGCTTTAACTTGGTGAAAAACCAATTAATGGTTTCAAAATTTCCAGGATTGAGGGAAATCAATTCAATATCTGTCTAATAAACCCTCATTTCATCCTACTTGCTGAAGAGTTTGGAAAGTTGATCCCATAATTCTTTTGGATTCTTCAAACCACGAAGATGGAAGAGAAGATATTTCGAAATATTGAGATATAAGAAACCATAAGCATCATCAAGCTTATTCATGTACTTGGAATTCTCTACAACTGCATTAGGATCCAGTTCTGTACCCATAGTGACTCTATAGAGTACCTTGCAGCACAATATGATCTCTATATCTTCCTTCCATTGATGATGATTGAAGGTAGTAAGAAGATTATTTGAAGAAGAATCCATATTCAGCTTTAGTGAATGCCATAGGAGGATTTTGAGACACTTGCAGTCACAAACAAACATGGAACTTTAGTTCGAACAACCATCAGTTTGAAGTTGCATCACACGTGGCATAGTTTTCAAGCAACTAGATGCAAAATTATCCAGGATTTATGTGGAAAAATTTCCACTTATGCTGCAGGGTTAGAATAATTTTGAACAAATTTTCTCAAACATCATCAAAGATCCATGTAAAACTCTATAGAAGAGTTTCCTTGTCCTTCTACGGCTCTGATACCATATAAAATTCAAGAACAACATATCTAGAAAATAAGAACAATGAGTGCTAATAGATGCATGCAAATATTTAAATCAATGAGTGCCAAAATACTAGTGCAAAATGTTTGTAGCATTATCATTAACTCATAAGATAGTTTACAATGCTAAACAATGGCATGAATAGACAACCAATTTGAATCCTAGAGAGGTCATTTGAATCTAATGCATGAGAGTGGTTTACTTGTCAGTTAACACCACTTAGTACATCAGTTAACCACTTAACTACACTATAATTGACTCTAACATACTTGATGGAAGTTTAAACTGAGTCTAACTAAGTTAGAACTCAACAGCATGACAAAAATTAGGTGAGCGATCCTTTCTGTCTCTAGTTAACTCAACTGAATGCCAAAAATTAGGTAAGGGTGCCTTTTTGTCTCCACTTAACTGATAATTAGGTGAAATTAATTCAAATCTTGTAGAGGGGCACCTTTCTGACTCTAATTAACTGAAAATTAGGTGTAAATTCTCCCGGTTGACTAAGTTGGGCACTTTAATCATTCAAATCATCCCAGTTAGGTTCCCCAAATGAAGGAGGAGGCCCAGATAACTAATATTGATGAGATGTTGATGATGTAGGAACATGTTTGAGTTAAAATATGTAGGATAAGTGGTAAATTAGGTTGTTAACCCCAAATAAATTATGTGAAGTTGGAAAATGACTCCAACATGGTCTATCTTTGGACAGAGATATTTTGGTTCCTCATGTTGTGGAAGTATTGATATATCAAGTAGTTAAGGAGATCATCCATCTTAAGTAACTTTTATGAATGAAAATATGATAGAGTCGAAGCTACTAGTTTTGTGAAAGATGGGCCTATTTCTGAAGGTAGGGTTTCCTAGGGGAAGCTGCTAATATGTGAATCTTCTATATTCTTGAGAAAGACTATTAATCCATTACAATACATGGATTAATGTTTGAGGGAATTGAAGATTCATTCTTGAGCAATTATTTCTTTGCGGGATGAAAATGTATTTGTTGATGGGATGTCTATGGGTACATTGTCACAACATAACACTTAAGAATAGACATAGCCACATTCTTCTCTTCTAGTTTCAGAAAATTTTAGAAAATCAATTTCATAAATCAAAGTTTCCTCCCTAATGAATTTCAGTCTTCTCATCAATTCATAGTTTTTCTTGTAGAGGGCTCTATTTTTTCATCTATGCTCGTGCCCCTATATTAGTATGCGTGTTTTGATTCTTATGCTGTATAAGAGACATTTGTAACTTATCCTACTCAACATAATGTACTTGATGGTAATATTGTATGCTCTAAGAAGAAGGTATTTGTTGATAGTAAACATGGTTTAGTCTCTTTTCCTGAGGAAAATTATAAATTACTTCATGTTGGTATAGATGATAAATTATGTGTCTATCATGTTCAACATTGGGTAAGGGATTGTTATAAAAATAGGATAAAAAAACAATAATATAAATCAAGAAACAAAAATAAAACACATAAATATAATACAAAAAGACACCAATATAATGTGGTTCATTGAAGATGGGCTACATCCAGACATAAATTGTTAGTCCTTTCCATTATACCATCGAATAAAATGAAGGGATACAACCTGCGACACATCTGTTTCAACTTCCTCTTCACTTTCTCATAGTATCTCTCAACTACAGTTGTCATTTCATTGCTACACAACCTTAATACAATGTTTCCTTTTAAAGATGAATTACCACGGGGAAATACCACGGGATACACAATGCCATGGACCCTTAAATCACCCATTGTTGGCCAAGTAATGCCTATGAAATTACAACAGTTTTGCAAGGTATTTTTTCCAAAATTTTCACTATGGGAATTTTCCCCCCGCTGGACCGCTCATGGTGATTACAGTGGTGGTCCAATCCCCCTCACACCCCCCCATCATAGTACTAGGATTCAAACACTGATGAAACATGAACTTTGAATAAAGAAGATCAATATCCACAACCAACAAGGATATCCTTCATCTTAGGGTAAATGGGTTTTCTATTGAATGGATATCTGATTTAGTCTTGTAATGAGAGGAAATACTCCTCACATAAATATGAAGCTTTGAGAGGGGGGATTGCATAAAATCCTCAGTTTGTCCTTATGGGTGGTAAAAGGGGTCAATGTTTCAATTTCTCTATTTCATAGGATATGGCTATATTCAATAGTTTGTACGGGAAAAAATTTCCTCAGTGGACCCTCTTAAAGAATTAAATATTTTTTTAGATGGTTACTTAATGTTTTTTCTTTCTTTCAATAGTAGGTAATTTAGTCACCTGACAAAAGGACAATATCTCAAAAGACTGGTTGAGCCTCATTTTCCATGTATCATCTTTATTTAAGAATATATATTTGTTGGGGATAGTGTGATTAAGGATTTCAAAACTCTTTTACCTACTTGGTCTTTTGTCCCTGATGATGCAAAGGATCTATCTAGAGGCCTTATCACTAGTTGGAAAAATAATTAGGATTTCAAGCTTACAAATGCATGGTATTTTTTCCTAGGTCTTTGAGTTCCTTTATTTTCAATGCATCTACAAATGAAATATACTTTTATTAACATTTGCAGTCCCTATAGAGAAAGGCTCCATTTTTGGAAAATTTCCTTAAATTAGATCATTTAAATTTGATGTGTTTGTTATTATTGTTGGTGGTGATTTGAACTTCACCATAGGTCATGTAGAAATTTGAGGGGAAGCAACTCAAGACAATGAATGATCATATTTTTTTGTAAGAAATGACAAGGAAAAGGGTTTATAAGATGTTAGACCAGAAAAAATAATACCTATATTGAGAAATAAAAGGACAAGGATGGGCAATATTGTCAAGATGATTGACATATTTTTTGTAAATGAGTTTATTCTGCAAGACACATCTATGATAAGAAAGTGGGTTCAAAAGGGTGATGATTTATACCATTTCCTCATACTCTTAGAGATTGGTTATGAAGAGGTGAATCCCCTAGCATTTTTTAATTCAAATCATTTTGGTTAGAGGATGGTACTATTATAGATTGGGAAACCTAATAGTGGGTTCCATTTGACAGAAACATCCCAAAATAGTCCATCATCTAATTTGAAGAAAATATGCAAAAAATGAAGCAAGATGTCATACCATGAACCATAGATAAATGGTAGATTTAGAAATGGTGCTTGGTGGCAAGTGAGCTCTAGTTAGATTATATGTAGAACTAGAAATTAAAAAAGAAAAATATTTTAGATGAGGAGGAAGCTTCTTGGAGGCTAAAGAGTAGGGACTTCCAGCTTTAGAAGGGATATTATACTAATGAGTTTCTCCACCATTATGATAATGATAGAAAAATATCTAATTCTATTTGGAGACTAGAAGGAAAAAATGGTGACTCTCTTTCTGGATTCCAAAGTATTTCTAGAGATAGTGTTTCTCATTTTAATTCCTTATTTTCTAAGGAACAAAAGGGCCTCAATTGCTAAAGTAGCTAAGGTCGCTTTTGTTTTCCCTAGTTATGTAAATATTGAAGATAATGATAGTCCTATGGATCAAATTTATAAGGAAAATATGAAAGACATACTTCACTCTTTTCAAATGGAAAAAATATCTAGACTTGATGACTGGTTAGTGAAGTTCTTGTTATGCCTTTATGGTTTCTTGGAGGACAAGACCATTTACAGGTTGTTGAAAAATTTAGAGCTTCCACCAAAATTTTGGTTGCATTAAATTCTACCTTAATTGCTTTGATTCCAAATAAAATGTTCCTTCCCATTTTGGATATATTTGACCCATTTCCCTTTAAAACTTCTTATACAAGATCATAGGAAAAATTATTGCAACAATGGTGAAGGGATATCTGTCTTCCTCCATCTCTTGTAAACAATTTGTTTTCCTTGTCAAAAGGAAAATCCATGAATTTATGGGGGGTTATCAAGAAATATTTCATTCCATTAAGGTGAATAAGAAATATTCTATGGTATTTAAAGTATATATTTCTAATGCATACTACAAAGTTAGTTGGTTGTACCTGCGACTAATTCTATTCAAGTGGGTTTCTCTCTTGCTTTCAGAAATTGGGCTATGAGTTGTGTACAACTTGTTTCTTTTGTTGTTTTTATTAATGAATTAGCTTCAAATTTGCTTAGATTGTGGAAATTTTTAAGATAGTTTTTTCCATTATCCCCACTTCATTTTCTTTTGGGGGTTGAAGGATTAAGCAGAGCTTTAGAGGAGGAAAAGGTTGCAGGACAATTTCAAAGGAATTAAAATTAGACCTACTCTTCACATTTCTCATCTTCTTTTTGTGGATTATATCTTACTTTTATGTGATGGCTCTAAGGATGGTGCCTTAAATCTTGAAGATACTTTAGATTTATTTTTTAAAACTAATTTAATATATTGTCAATTCAACTGTCTCTTTAATAGGCATTGACAATGATTTGAAGGTGTGGTTTTCTTCTCTATTCCCTTTATTTGAAGTATATTTAGAATATGGAATGAACTATTTGGTGTTTCCTATAAAAAATAATGGATATTGTAAATAGAAATTGTTTTGGGTCATTTCCAATGTCAAGAAAATGATATTCTTTTGGTGCGACAAATGGCTCTCGAAAGGGAGTAAGATAATTCACTTAAATCTGCTCTGGAAGTTATCCTTGTTTATTTGGTATCCCTATTTTATATAACTAAATTTACCTTATAATATATCAAGAAATTATGTTTTCACATGTTCTATAGATGGGTGACACCCATAAAAATAAATCTTCTTGGGCGTCCAAGATTGATCTTTCTAATGAATTAAGGGGATGTGGGATACAAAATATTCACTTATCTACTAAAGCCCTTGCAAAAAAAAATGTATGGATAATATTAAAAGGAGAGGGGATTTGGTTCAAAGTGTTAACATAAGAATGTATCAACCCACTTCTGCTGCTCGAATGCTTTAGGATTCCCAATAGAAGCCATAAAAAAAATTTTGTGGTTTTGAAAGTTGTAACTACTTATTTCCCTCTCATTGGTGAATGGTTGGTGTGGACCATTATGTCCAATGTTAATTTCAAGATGGGGATTGATCCTTGGGTGTGTTGTGAAGGAAAATATATTTTACCCTTAGATATGGTCAAAATTTGAGATCACAACGTTTTTATACTTTGGACCAAGCAACAAATTTGGCCAAGACCTCACTTATTGTTCAAGAATGGCTCATTGCATATTTTCTAGGATTTGAAGAAGAGGAATGGGTAATATGGGATAATTACACTTTTTTACTAGCTCATAGTCATGTAAGAATCACTTATTCCACGGATGATATTATCTAGTCAAAGAATCTTGTGAGGGGCACATATATTCTTACAATATGATATAAGGTTTTAAGGGATGAATAGGGGAATTACCTTCTAAAATGGTGGTATAAAGGATTATGAAATTTCAAATGTCCCTTGAATTTTTTTTTAATGTGGTCTATCATCAATGTTGATTCTACAACATTAGGAGTCATTCTACAGACTTGTGAGTAATATCAAGTCAGACTTGTGAGTCATATAAAGTCCTAAGTATCCTCATATGATTGAGGTTATGATGTTGTATTGTAGAGTTTGTGAGTAATATCAAGTTGATTATTGTGAGTAATATCAAGTCACGTATTCTCATAGAAGGTACCATATGAGATGGACCTCCAATTTATGGAGATGACCTTGTAAGTAATATAAAGCTCAGTCTCATGAGTAATATCAAGACTGGTCTTGTGAGTAATATCAAGAAAATAGACTTGTGAGTAGTATCAAGTCCTACCAATATCCTCATTTATTGAGGTGGCATACTTTACTTGGTAAAGTGGTTATACTATGTGATGTATTACTAACCATGGTCATTCAATACGGATAAATCTATTAAGTCTCCTCTAGAGACCGATCACCTCTAGAGTGAATTACTTTAGCATATGACTATATGATCTACGCTAATATATATGATCATTAATATGTGTGAAAATTCTTCTAATTATGATATGATAAGATGGACAAATAATACACATATGGACCATGCATTGATTATTTAATGTTAATGAGATAAATCATGTTAGGATATTTATACACTTAGGAGTTAGTTAAGATCAACTTGTGTAATATAACCGTTAGGTAAAGCGTGTTTCTTTAGTATGCATTAGTATGCATTTGTAAATATTCTAATCCGATGGTCACAATATGCTCTAAACATAAAGTGATCCAATGGTTCAACTTCTCTTAGATAATACCTACCATTGATCTGTGGCTTAACACCCAATTGGTCCATGATATCTATTTAAATAGCATGGAGGGTCCTTGTTTAGTTAATTGATTATGAGAAGCTCATGTAACTTTCTTTCTTTTGCATAATAAATTGCTCCAAGTAGCTATTTGGCTGGGGCCATGGACTGTTTCCCTCTCGAGGGTTTTAACCACGTGACAAACATCAATGTATTGATCTGTGATATTTTTTGTTAAGTGGTTTCTCTAAGTGTTTAGTCTTTTGGGAGTACCTTGTATACCCGTACATGGTATCAGAGCGTTTATGAAGAGCCTCTTTCAGTTTTGATCAAGGTCTGGAACCGGTGTTACCGAAACTTTGAAAGAATTTCTGGTTCTGGATTTTCTGTACATTTGTGGCCTATGGGAGCTATCCCATTGCGTATGGAGCACCATTTCCATTGGTAAATAGTTTTTGTTTCACCGAAAACCGTTTCCGTTTGATCCAGAAACACCCATTTCGGTAAATCTGAAAGTATAATGTTACACTAACATATTTCTTTAATTTTTGTAAATCTCTCATACTTTTTCAGTTTTATTATTAGATCTTTATTGTTTTAGTCTCAGACTGTTGCCTTTTTGGTTTGTGTATTCTCTTTGCCATGCACCTTGTGTGATCGCGGAGAATTAGAAACAAAAATGGAAAGTTTTTTTCTTGTCTTCTTGGCTGCGTATGCTCTTTGCCGTGTACCTTATGTGATCAAGGCTAATCAGAAACAACGAGAGAACTTGAAAACGTAGACTTTCAGTGTAAGATAACGAAGATCTAACCCCATTGTGTGGAAACAATTTTTTTTGTTTTTGTTTTTCGTTTTTTTTTTGTGATTTGCAGAAAAAAAGGAAAGCACGGAGAACGAGAGAGAAACGTTAAAAAAAAAACCTTCCTCTTTTCATTCTATTTCGTACCTTTTAAACTTAACTCACTTGGTTCAAAGTTGCTTTATTCCTTAATAGGTATTGAGTTCAAGTCTTATTAAGCTACTTTTTAGTGCATGCAATTTCTATTTTCAAGTTACTTTATTATAAAAGTGCATCTCACTTAAATAAAATAAAATAAAAAGTGAGTCACTTATGTATTTTAATTTATTGCTGCACTATTTAAAGTAACATTATTGTAAAAGTGAACATCACTTATTCTACAAAAGTGATTCACTTAAAAGCAACTTTATTGTAAAGTGATTGTCAAAGGTTGATCTTGGGAAGAGGGAGGTTCTTTTTTTTAGTTGGTCAAATTAATATCTACCACATCACTATTAGGGACATCTTCAACATTTTCTTTGATCAAGCATAACTTCATCATCCAAAATCAGTTTTCAATGCCATTTTTTTTTAACTGCATATGTTTTTGAGCTCTTGCATCCAGATAGTTATTTTCTGTTCTTTCAGTCATTATTTTATAGTATGGCCACCCCTTGTGATATTATACTTACAAGTTCTAACTATTTCTCATGTAAATCTTGTATGGAGGATGTTTTGCGAAGTAGGGGACTTTCCAAGATAACCTCAGGGAAAGAAATAGAACCCACTAATGATGATAAGAAAATTAAATGGGAAAATAGATGTGATGAAGCTCGTGGATTGATTGGGATGTCAATCTATACTGATTTGCGATTCCACATATCTAGAATTGATGAACCTGATAAATCTTGGGAAAAGTTAGAATCTGTGTTTGGTAAATACAATGAAATTCGGGGTTATCAACTTGAGAATGAGTTGATTTCCTTGAATCCAAATGATTTTTCATGCAGTCAAGACTATTTATCTAAGTATAAAACTCTTAGACTCTTATGTGCAAAATGCAAGATTGAGAAAGAAGACAAACAATGTATTTATCATATTCTTTCCAAACTTAGACCTACATATTTTGTTTTTGTATCTACATTCTACTCCATGAAAGAATCCTTGACTATAGGTAGCTATCAAGAGCCTAGTCTTGAATCCTTTTGTGATTCCTTAATTAGAGAGAAAGATAAGCTCATTCATCTTGGAATAATTAACAATGCAGATACATCTAGGAAAGCCATATTGTCCCAACAGAAAGAAAAGTCCAAGCCTCCCAAGAAACAAAATTTTCGCAATAATAAGCCAAACAACAAGGGTCCCAAACCCTCTCATTCAGCTCCTTCTTTAAAAAATGATAAAGGATCTAAGCCAAAATGAAAGAAGACTGAGTGCCATTGCAATATTTATGGGAAAGATAATCATGATGAATCTAAGTGTTTCAAGAAGATGGCATCCTTGGAAGCAACAATGAAGAAGCACCACATCAGCCTAGATTCGTTTTTAGAATCCACCTCTCATGGACATGCACTTTGTGCTTCTGGTTACTCTTATACTACATCTTCTTCTTCTAATTCAATTGAATGGCTCATTGATTTTGGAGCATGTTATCATATGGATAAGGATCAATCCATATTTTCTACTATGCATGAATGTAACACCAAACAAATATTTGTTGGTGATGATAGATCTTTAAGTGTTGTAGGATCTGGAACAGTTCCAGTAGAAAATGGTCATTTCAGTGATGTACTATGTGATCCAAAAATTTCCTGCAACTTTTTATTAGTCTATCAAATTACTCATTTAGGTGAAGGTAAAATTGTGACGTTTACACATCACCAAGTTGTAATCAAGTATTTTAAAAATCCTCAAAATTTCCTTGCTACTGGAACTGTTGATGATATTATTAGGTTGTACAAGTTTAACAACTTTGGGTCATCACCTTTTCCTTCATTTTTTGTTGCTCATAGTGATTACTTGAGCAAACTTTAGCATGAGCGATTTGGTCACTTAAATTATCATTCATTGCAAGGATGGTGTTTGTTCCAGTTGTGTACTCAGAAAACATCATCGAAACAGTTTTGACAAACGTGCCTCTTGGCATGCCTCGGTTCCCTTGGAGCTTGTAATTAGTGCCTTGTGTGGCCCTCTTCCATCTACATCCTTTTCTGGTTTCAAATATTTCTTAACTTTCATTGATGAATACTCTAGATGCACTTGGGTTTACTTCCTAAAACTTAAGAGCGAAGTATTTAACATCTTCTTGTCCTACAAGGCCCTTGTTGAAAAACAATCTGGTTATCAAATTATTAAATTAAGATCTGACAATGGAGGAGAATATGTTAACAACAAGTTCACTCATTTCTGTACTGAACAAGGAATCCAACAACAACACACTATTCCATATACACCACAACAAAATGGTGTAGTTGAACGAAAGAACTGCACTTTAAAAGAAATGGCTAATTGTATGATCCAATCTAAGGGACTAAGTATTCAATATTGGGATGAGGCCATAAATTGTGCAAATTACATAGTTAATCACACACCCACAAAAGTTTTACAAGGTATAACACTGGAAGAAGCATAGAGTAAAATTAAACCAGATGTAAGTCACTTTCATGTGTTTGGTTGTGAAGCATGGGCTCACATTTCGGATGAAAAATAGAAAGCATTGCATTCTAAAAGTGAAAAGTGCATATTTGTTGGATATTCTGAAGATGTAAAAGGTTATATACTTATTCAACCCCATTCTCATGATATAATCATTAGAATAGATGTTAAATTTGATGAAAATCTCTTGGCCTGTGGGCCTAACTTGGCAAGTGTGCCATCTTTGGCCTGCGAGCCTGATTCGACAATTGTGCCTTCTTCTTACTCTTCTTCCAACTTCCTTGAAAAGTTTCCAACTCTAGTTTCAGATGATGACAGTGAGGATGAAAATCCACCTTCACCTGCTCACATTCCTTGAATTAGACTAGCACCAATACTTCCTCGATAGGTTTGTTCAACATGTGAAGCAGCTGGTGATATTGCTGGTGATCCTAGAGATCAATGTCAAACATGTTCTCAGTTTTAGCGAGCCTCTTCTATTTTGGCTTAAGTTTCCGAGAATCATGATCTAGAAAATTTTGCAGAAGATTCAGGAAATCTAGAATGCGATGGAGCTATGGATGAAGAATATTTTTCCTTAATGGCGAACGATACTTGGGATCTTGTTCCTCTTCCAAAAGGAAGAAAAGTTGTCAGATGTAAATGGGTATACAGAACTAAGTATGCATCAGATGGAAGTGTTAAAAGACTTAAGGAAAGTTTAGTTTCTAAAGGTTTTTCCCAAGTTGAATTGATTGACTACAATGAAACCTTTGCTCCTGTCGCAAAAATGAATTCCATCCACATTGTTCTTTCCCTTGCAGCCTTACATAACTAGGAATTCCATCAAAAGGATGTCAAGTTTGCCTTTTTACATGGTGATTTACAGGAGGAAATTTACATGGAACAACCTCTTGAATATGTTCAGGATAACTCTATCCTTGTCTATCTCCTTAAGAAATCCTTATATGGCCTTAAGAAAGCTCCTAGATCTTGGTATGCCAAAATGGATAGCTTTCTCCTTGACATTGGTTTTTCTAGATGCCATTCTGACCCCAATGTCTATACCAAGAAAGTAAGAAACCATCTCATCATACTTGTTCTTTATGTTGATGATCTCATCCTTACTGGTAGTGACCCTAAACTTATAACCCATGTGAAATCCAGTCTTAAGCAAAATTTTGAAATGTTAGACTTAGGACATTTGCATTATTTTCTTGGTCTCCAAGTATTGCAAACCAAAGAAGGAATCCTTCTTTTCCAATCTAAGTATGCTTGTGACCTTCTTCGTCGCTTCCACATGGAAGATTGTAAACCAGCCCCTTCTCCCTTCCAGTCTGGAGTCAAACTTTTTATGACTTGTACTTCCCCTGAAGTAGATGCCACCTTGTATCATCAGCTTGTTGGTAGTCTTTTATGTTTGACTCATTCCTGTCCTGAAATTTCCTTTGTCGTTAGTTGTGTTGCCCGTTATATGAAAAATCCTCATGAAAGTCACTGGAAAGCAACAAAAAGAATACTTCGATATATTTGAGGTAGAATTATGTTTGAGATTCATTACAGTATAGGGGGGAAACCTTTGTTGGTTGTTTTCACTGATTCATATTGGGTCGGTGATCCTGATTATCAAAAGTCTACTGTAGTTTATGTTTTCAGTCTGGGATCTAGACCTGTCACTTGGGCTTGTAAGAAACAACAAGGTCTTGCTCTTTCTTCAGCATAAGCAGAATATGGGGTCGTAGTTAATACCAGTCAGGAAGCTTTATGGATTCGACAGATCCTTTAAGAGTTTGGATTCTAGAAACAACAACATACTCCACTTTCGTGCGACAATCAAAGTTCCATCAAGCTTGCCAAAGATCTAGTTCTACATCAACGCATCAAACACATTGAGCTATACATGCACTTCATCATAAATCTTGTTCATGATCGTGTTCTTGAAATTCTCTATTTCCCTATAGATGATCAAGTTGTAGACATCTTCACCAAGTCTCTTACAGAAATGAAGTTTTCTAAACTTTGATCTATGTTAGGAGTTCAAGAATGTGTCCTTAAGGGGGGATAGGCTCTCATTCCTCCTTCCTTATCCTAATAGTGTCACTTTTGTAAATCCTTCAATCCTATCCCAAGTTGTTCTTAAGGGGTGATGTTAGGATATTTAGACACTTAGGAGTTAGTTAAGATCAACTTGTGTAATATAACCATTAGGTAAAGTGTGTTTTTTTAGTATGTATTTGTAAATATTCTAATCTAACGGTCACGATATTCTCTAGACATAAAGTGATTCGACGGTTCAACTTCTCTTAGATCATACCTACCATTTATCTGTGGCTTAACACCCGATTGGTCTAGGATCTCTATTTAAAGAGCATCGAGGGTCCTTGGCTAGTTGATTGATTATGAGAATCTCATGTAACTTTCTTTCTTTTGCATAATAAATTGCTCAAATTAGCTATTTAGCTGGGGCCATGGACTGTTTCCCTCTTGAAGGTTTTAATCACGTGACAAACATCGGCGTATTGATCTGTGATCTTTTTGTGTGAAGTGGTTTCTCTAGGTGTTCGTTCTTTTGGGAGTACAATGTGTACCCATACAAAGCATAGAGAAAGAGAATTCAAATTTCCCATGCAAATTTCTAAGTGAACTCAAGTTATAAAGCTTTAGTAAAATATGAATGCCTCAATCAATACCTCAGTCAAAGAATTAGTTGAACTATTAATGAATGTAATCAGTTAATTAAAGAAGAGCTTAATGTTCATCAATCAACATGCATTATTTAACTAAAGAGATCCATTCAAAACTTAATAATATAAATTGTGCATGGATGGCATTAAGAGTGAAGCACTATTGACACTTAAGTTAGCATGTTAACTAAGTGATCTGCAGTAAGATAAATATTGATTTTAGTTCATATTAAGTTAACATTCAATTCAAGTAAGTTAACATTTAGTTCAAGTCAATTAAAATTTAGTTCAAGTAAATTCACTTTCAGTTCAAGACAGTTAACATTCAGTTAAAGCTAATTGAGGAACGAAAGGGCACTAATGTTTGCATGGAGGGAGTTCTAGTTAGCTCCTCCTTGTGAATGCGCTATGTGGTGCTCTCAGTTTGTTTATGGAGCCTCCTATGCACTACCTTTTTCATGATAGGGTTTTTGGCTTGTTATTAATATGCTAGGCATATGGCAAGTTCATTACAGGTGCAGATAATTGTTTCTACAGGGTTGTACTAGATCTCTCTCCTCTAATGTTGTGGTGATATCTCTTATCGGTAAATATGCTTATGTGTTGTAAACCATTCTATACAAATCTATCTATCATACTCAAAGAATTGCTGTGTTTTTCATCCTCCGTGTTTGGAGGGTTTTCCCATGGTATTTCTTGTCGCTCATGGTTTATTGATTTATATGGCTGGTTTATGGAGCTGATTTAAATGTGGCTGATATATTTGTAAGATTTACCTGTGGTTGGTATATTTATGTGGCTTATATATTTATGAGATTCACATGTGGCTGATTTATGAGATACATATGTGCTAAAATTGATTGATAAAAGTTTTAAATTTCAATCTTCTTTGATTTTTCTCAAAACATCAACAATCAATAACTCCATTCCAATCTAGGATTTTATGCACTGAATTCATTGCTAGGGTCCAAGTAGAAGTCCCCTATGGAAGATATTTGGTGTAGTTACAACACATTTTTTTTTATCTATTTCCCTTTATTTGTTGATGTATGGAAGTAGATTCATAAAATAGTTGGGGTTTCCTTCTATTATTTTGGTGAAAGGATATGCATTATTTTCATGGATATCTAATCCCCTTTTCAAAGATTATAAATTTCTACCCATTATTGTTTCGTGGGATATTTGATTGATACATAATGAAAACTAATTTGAAGAATGAATTATATCATCTATGACATGTGCAATGAATAATATGGCCATTCACCTTGACCTCAAATTGGCATAAAATCTAGGAATTCATAAAATCCATATTTTTTACTATTCTTTACTTATTATCAATTAGATGGTGAAGAAAAATATGTTCACAATATTTTTCTAAGAAGTTTAAGGTTTGATTTGATGGCTCTTGCAGATACTTTCCATGCCACCTCTTTTCATCATCTTTATAGATAAAGATATACACAGGTGAGTGCAAGCTAACGAGGGTCACTTTTAATGTGTTAGATGTAGTAGCAAACTAAAAAATTAGGCATTCCTCAACGTATTTGGATTTTTTGGGATACTTACACAAAATATATTGCTTTGAGTAAAAAATATGAAATGTATGGAATTGAATCACGTTTCCAAATATGTAATTTTTATGTATTGAAAATTTTCATAACTATGTCAAGTTTCATTTTTTTGCTAACAATCACTTTTTATTTTTCAAGCAAATGATAAGGTATATGTTTTTGTGGGTGCATCCTTTCATGGCCTAAGTGATAGTTTTGAGCTAAAAAAATTTGCAGGCACGTAGAGAGCATATAGCACTAGTGCAATACTACGTTTCAAAAAGAAAATGAGTAATTTTTTAAAAATAATTATCTAAGTGATCATTCCTCGAAAATGGTACTTCTTTTGTGGGTGCACCCTTTGAAGGTCTTAATAAAATAATCATGAAATGGTTTTTTTATTGAATGTAGACGTCAGTGTCTTCTAGTGCACCATACAATTTTTTTTAAATTCTTGTGAAGTGAAAAAGTTACAGAAGAAACACTAACAACATGTTTTTTTGACTTAAGGAGTGAATCATGACATAATAAAATTAAGAAAAAAAAGTAAAAATTAATAATGTTTTAATTACATATTTGGAATATGCATAAAAATGCTATCTGTGTCTAAAATTTCATCAAATATGGTTGTGTCTATCATGTTGTAAAAAGTGGTGAAGGACTGCACACTAAGAAAATGGTGGAAATGTCCAATTAGCTATGGCTTACCATATTCCATTGCACAAGGTTGGTAACTCCGAACCAAACACTAGGCCTGTAGATGAAATGCAAGTGTGTAAAAAGGTGTGGTTCAGGTGCTAAGGAATGCTTGTGCATTATGTTTACATTTAATTTGTTTTCCTACATTTGGTGTCAACATAAATTCTCTAGCATTTTTGTTCACCTAAACACTATAGCGTTTCTTGGTCACCAAAACACTCTAGTGTTTCATTGTTACAAAACACTCTAGCGTTTCTTGTTTCCATAACTCTCTAGCATTATAGAGAACATAATATATGTGCTAAGAAATGGATGGATATAGGGGCTGAGAGAGAGGGGATATGAGATGGGTGGGGGAACTATATGTTAAGCAATGGATGGAGGTAAGCGGGGTGAGATATATAGGGGATATGAGGAGGGGAAAAGGAGTGAAATTAAATTCATAAACACATAATCAGTAAGGCCCTAAACACCTAAGTCATTATCTCCTATGCACCTAATCCCTTAACACACAATCTCTTACCACTTTAACCCCTTGATAATTAAACCTAGCCTTTTATAACTTACTCAACTAATAGTCAATCCTTAAATCCCTTAAATAACCCCTTATATCTCATCCATTTAGTCCTTAACCTCTAAGGCCCTAATACATTGACCCCTTATAATTCCTTAACACTATAACACCTAATCCCTTAATGCCTAATGTCTTAAAACCCAACTCCCTAAGCCGATAGTTGTAAATTCCTTTACACCTACAGACCATAAACCCTAAACCTCTTAAGTCTTATTTAATTGTTTACCTCTAATCCTTTAACCATTAGTGTCTCAGCTCTAGTTTACCCTTAGAAGTAAAATTATTGTTTACCTCTAATCTCCATTTACATGTGGGACCTCCCTTTAGAAAGTCTCCCCTGCATTTGCTTGTGTGACCTAGGTTTTCATGTGATCTCTCTTTTTGCATGAGAGCCCTATGTTTGCTTGAGATTTATCCCTAGGGATTTATTAGTCTTCTCTTCATCTGGGAACTCTCACTTGGGAATGTGCATTATCCTTTAAGATCTAATTGACTCCTTATAATCCTTTAACTCTTTAAGCCCTTCTCCTCTAATGCATAACCTCATAAACAATAACCCCCTAAACTTAGAGCACTAAATACCTTAATCACTAAATCCCTTAACCCCTAAACCTCTTAACCACTTTACCTCTAATTCCACAACCCATAATACTTAAGATCAAGTCTACTCCTAACCCCTAAACAACTTAACCCATAATAATTAAAGCCCAAATCCCTAAATCCTTAAGGATCTAAGCCCTTAATGCCTAAGCAATTAAACCTTTAACTACTTACGCCTTAACCACTAACCTCTTAACCCTATCCTCTTAACCACTGAGCCCTAAATTCATTAACCCATTAAGCCCCTAACCCACAAAACCCTATGCCCTAAACATCAATTTATCCCTAATAATCCCTCGGCCGCTAAATCCTAACCCCTTAACCCTTGTGTCCTTAACCTATTATGCTTAAAGACCCTAACTCTTAAACCCATTAACCTCTTAACTAACCACTAACCCCTAATACCTAATCCTTTAATCCCTAAAATTAATCCCTTAAACCATAAAGTGCATAACCCCCTATATGATTAACTCCTTAACCCCTAAACCTTTAATCTTGTTAACCACTTTATGCATTTACCTCTAAACTCTTAACCACTAAGTCCTATTTAAATCCCTAACCCATAATCCCTAAAGCTCAAAACCCATAAATAGCAAAATCCCCAATTCCTTATCGACTAAGCCATTAAGTCCTTAACTCCCAAGTCTTTGATCATTTAACCCTTCGACACTTATCCCTTAACCTCCTCAATCCTAACACCCTAAACCTAGAGCCCTAAATTCCTTAGCTCATAAATATGCTAACCCCTAAATTCCTCACCTCTTAAACAACCACCAATCCCATAACCCCTATGTCCTTAACCACTAAGCCCCTAATCCCTTAATCTAATACAAGCCCTTAACACATAAGACCTTCACCCTTAATGCTTAACCTCTTAAACCCTAAGCCCTAACATTTGTGCCCTCAATCCCTTAATCCCTAAAACCCCTAACCCTTAAATCACTTTACCTCTAAGCACTTAACACCTAAGCCCTAGTTTATCCACAAACATTTAAGCCCTTAATGTTAGGATGAGTGACGAGAGTATGAGTAGAAAATTTGGTTTGACCAAAATAGATAAGGCCTTTGTAATTAAAAGAATGCTGTGCAATGACAGATGTGGAGAGGTGATTGTGATTAGTGCAATGCACTCATTTGACCAATACAAGACTTTCTTAAAAAACAAGAAATTTGATAAACTACATGTGAGAGATCTAAGAAGGTTGGATTTATCTTTGATACGACCAAATAGATATATAAGAGTAAAAATTTTAATATATTTCTTAATTAAAAGTTTAGAAATAGGATATGACTTTGGATATAAATAAGAAAGATTAGAGCTAGAATTAGGAGATTGGGTTGGGCTGCATAATAGATAAAAAGGCTTTATTGATTTGAACATTTTGGAAATACGATCCATGATACTTATACTTCGGATATAAAGAAGAGAGCTTAAAACTCGGGTTGGGAGATTAGGTTTGCATATAAAGAATATAGCTTAAGGCTCTAGTTGGGAGATTAGGTTGAGTTGAAGAATAGGTAAAAAGCTTTATTGATGGAAACTTCTTTATTCATTTGGTTCATTGAGAAACCATTGTATAACTGCTTTGATTTAAAAAAAAGAATCATAACAATATATTGGCATGTAAGTAGATACTTTTCTTCTTAGGAAGAAGATCATGTGAAGCCCACAAAATATACAAAATACATGCTGCATGGACATTGTACATACATAGCTACTATGTCACTTTATTTTATTAAGAGCTGTACACATCTATTGTGTACGTAAGTCACCTACGTGTCTTCTTCTCGTCGTGAGGAGGAGGACGGGAGAGTAGATACATAGAGACAATAAGCAGATAGGAGAGGAGAGGAGAATAGATACAGAGACACAGTCTTTACAGATTATACACAGTTTAGTTGGCAGGAAGCCAGGCAACGTTGTCGTCGGGCAAGAAGTGGCAAACAGGTGCACCACCAGGCTTGACATTGAGCACTTTGAACGCCAAGTGTTGAGGATTCCACCAACTGGTGTCTCTGTGACATACCGCAACTGCTTCTCCAGTGGCGCCATCCTCACCCTTGAGAAACACCCGCGCGGTGATGGTATTGAGTGTTTCATGGCAGTAATAAACAGCGTATGCATATGGCTGTGTGTGACAAAGCACGGACTTGGAACCGGATTTGCTTCGTGAAGTAAGCCCAGTGATAGTATATTTCTGGATCTTGGGTACATTCGTCACTAGCACATTCACACGACTGGTTTCCAGCGTAGATGTGGCGTAATCAATCATGGATTCCAACGATGTCGCGCAATAGCTTCTCTCCTCACTATTTGTAGGACTCTCACACACTTGTAAAGTCTGCTTCATGACAAAAGCCCTGTCAGATCCCTGGGAGATATCGAGCTTCTCCAAAGCTACAGAGAGTTTCTGAGAGGAGAATGGAATAGCTTCAGCCAAACGTCGTGGAAAGAAGAACGTTCTACTCTCCGGACTTGATTTCGTGCGCAGTCCTCTGTAGAGCATCAATTTTGTTCCAGTGTGCATATCCTCCTCAAGAAAATACATGGCCGACAGGGACGGGTCGGCTATGATGTCAGCGTCGTCTGTTGCGACACCGTAATTCCTTTGTACTGCAGCTTTGGCATATTCTGGCCCTTCTTTGCGGCCAGCTTTAGGTTCAACAAGAGTAACTTTCTTGCCCTCTCTCATCGCGTCTAGAAGCTCTGACGTCTTCTGCGATGACAAAGGGGAGATGAGCTCCCGCAGAGCATCGGGAATGGGCGTCGTTGGCAACTTGCGATGCCAGTAACTCAGTGCTGGAGACGCAGAAGACTTCGCCCGCACTTCTTCACTGGCCAGTACGAGATACTGACATCCGCATGCCATAACAGAGTTCAGTTATATATAAATACTTGAAAAAACAAACAGATCAACTGCATGCCACAATCGAGTTCACCTATACATAAATGCTTTACAAACAAACAGATGCAGGACGCAGGGATGACATATCTCTTAATTGCGCCCATCTTATACTTATTTGGATGGGTTGGGCCCATTCTATTCTTATTTGAATGGCTGATTCCCTCTATCCAACGGGCCGATTCATATTTGAATTGCTGATTCTTTCTACATGAATTGCTGATTCTTTCTATCCAACTGCCTGGCAAGGAGCAGAGTTAACTGTTCCTCTGCTTTACCTGTTAGATGGAAGGAATCAGCAATAGAATGACTATGCTTCTTCTCTGTTGGATGGCTGGAATCAACTATCTAGTAATGCAGATAAAATTGAGATAAACTCATGACTTTGCATCTTACAGGTTGGATGGATAGAATCAATCATCAGATACAATAAGTTAAGCTAATGACTTTGCTCCTTACAGGTTGGATGGAGGGAATCAGTAATCATTTAGAGATAATCTCATGACATAAAATCTCCATAAGCTCATGACATAAAATCTCCTTGCCGGTTGGCTGAAGGGAATCAGTAATCATTGGATAGAAGGAATCAAGGGAATCAAGATAAGCTCAGGAGATAAAATCTTGATAAGCTCATGACTTTGTTCTTTGACAATTGGATGAAGGGATTCAAATCTAAATAAGCTCATAACTTTGCTCTTTGCCCGTTGGATAAAAGAATCAGTAATCAGATAAGTTAATAACTCTGCTCATTGCCGATTGAATGGAGAGAATCACCAATCATTGAATAGAAGGAATCAGTAATGAAGATCAGTTCAGGTCCTAAATACTGGATAAGACTGTCTAACCGTCTTTAAGTCTATGTTTAAGATAAGACTGTCTACCAAGTCAAAATATGATTAAAGTGTCAACTTCACCTATATGCATGATTGTGATTGTGAAAGCTTATCTATTTTTAACTTTGCACAATTTCAACAACTCTTACATAGTTATATCCAGAAATTAACACTACAGAATGCACTGGTTATATCCAGAAATTAACACTACAATATAATGATATGATGCACTGCTAATATCCAGAAATTAACGCTATAATATAATGATGCACTGATGAACTCTGGAAATGAACTTGGAAATCTGCATACTAATATCCAATATGATACACTGATGAGCTGTGGAAATGCATACTAATATCAAACAGAACTTACGAGCAAAACAACGAAGGCAATAGAAAACCTCATCTTGCACGCTATGCACCACCTACAACTCTGATGAAAATGAAAGCAAATCCTGCAATCCCAGTCCAAACGTTTTCACATATTAATGAAACTATCAAGATAGAGCAACCCATAGTTTTCACATAATATTAATGAAACTATCAACATGGAGCAACCCATAATGTTCACATATTAAAGAAACTATCAACATGGAGCAACCCATAGTTCGAGAAGAAATCAGGTGAACCAGTGTAAAGAAACAAATTTGCAACCCGAGTCATATTACATACTCAACAATACGACACTATATAATCAGAATCTAATCTAATTTCAGCGAATGCATTAAAAAACATCAACTCTCAAAGATTACAGACGGGTCAGCTGTATTAATTCCAATCGAATGCATCAAGCAAGTAAAAATATTGCAAGAATAATAGCTAGCAGATACCAGATTGGAATAGTATCAGCCTGAGCTTAGATTCATTGATCAGATTTGCTTATGGCTACCAGTAACAAGACGGAACCCTAAATAGGCATATGAAAAATCGCTGTGGCCAGATTTGAGTATATCCAAGCTTGATGATTAGGTCGGTACCGGACCCACATATCTCATTCAACTTTTATTTTCCTATACACTACAGTTCAACTTGTCTTCCACCGACACCGTGAACCTTGTCATATAACGTCCGCGTCTGGCTACTAGTAACAATCCGCGTGAGCTTATCTCTGAAAATCTCTGTGGCTGAGGTTCAAGTATATCCAAGCTCCTTGAGGTTGGAGCCTGGTCATTCGACCTTTTTTTTCAATAGGTTACACGTCAATTTGCCTGCACTCCACATGCTACCTACTTGAATCATTGTAAATTTTCTAATAATAGCATGATATGGAATTCTCATTGTTAATGTAAAATCTTTCCAAAAATATGAAAAAACAACAGCCACGATTTTGGAAACAAGTTCTGTAAATTTCCTAATAATAGCATGAGATTTCAAGAAATCTCATCGTGAATGTAAATTTTTTCAAAAATAACAAAAAATTAAATCTTTTCAAAAATAACAAAAAATAAGAGTGACCATATTACAAACAACTTATTTTGAACTAGCAATTGTACCTACGGGTACAATAAAAGAATGCCTTGTTACAAGTTAAGCAAGGAGATGTAGACATATACAACAAGGAAGACAATTTGAAGTTTAGATACAATAATTTAAAGACATTATATTCCTCACATAATTGACCATTACATTATCCGCATTTCAAAAGTAATCATGAAAAGTATTCTTCTCTAATCCAAATGACAATGGATTGTTAGTTTTTGTAGTTCTTATGTTACAATCAAGCAATAAATCTATGGATCTATCTACTAAATAAATAAAAATATTTCAACTTTATAAAGAGAAACAATAAATAATTTATTTATACGTTCCTACATACCTACTTTACATACGATGCAAGAAAGGAGATGTATAAAAATATATTATAGAGAATGGAATACAACAATTAGGCTTAGGCCTGGGGTGTGGAATCTATTCTATAATCACATATTTTACCATCCTAACAAATGGTATTTGTTTATTGGGCTCATTAAATATATAATAATTATAATATAGTTTTCCTATTACTAATATAGGTCATTCAATTACTCATTACAGATTCATCAATCCATAAATACATTTCAAATGATAGGTAAATTATTTTACACATATTTATGTTGAGGATTAAATTAGATCTAGTTGCAGAAAATTCAAAGAACATTCACTACTATGGGATTAGATTGTAGCTAAATTAAACGTTAAATTATGCTCTTTGTTTTTTCTTTTATCTTTTCAACACAATTACATTATCTTAGGAAAATAGAAGAATATTAAGGAGTGTATATATTCGTAAATTGAACATCTATATTCGTAAATTAGATATATATATATATATATATATATATATATATATAATTTTCAATTATTCATTTTCCAAATAGTTTCTATATCAAATTTTTGGTTGCCTAACTTGTTTTATATTTATTTTAAAATTAAGGGTTTCAATGGATGGGGTAGATTTAAACCAATATGGAGAATAGTCTGTCGTGACAAATTATCTTTACGGTTATGAGGTGCTTTGCCACAACTTCTCTATTACCTTATTTTGTACCAAGTCTCAAATGACCAACAATGCATCCAACAAGTCATCAAATCAAATCAAATCATTAGGTCCTCCTCAGCCAACCCTTATCTTGAGATGCAATCATTTCGTAATAAATGGACATAATGCATCTCTGAATGTAAGATAGTATTTGTCTCTTACATCATAGAATAAGGGGTTTGTATTTTAGTTCAAGGAGTTACCTCAATAAGTGTCGATGTTGTTGGTTACTTGGCCAATTCTTTGTAAGAATATGTAAAGTACTAAGAAGGATCAAATTATTTGAATTGTAATTTTTTTTATCATTTAATTCAATGTTACTTGTTAATTCCTTCATATATCATCCTTCTCACTACTATATACTTATAGATACGGCTTTAAGAGGACTCTAGTCTAGTTTATTTATATATAATGTTGTCACATATATAAGTAAGATAGAACTACCCAATTCAATAGAAAATTTTTTGAGTGACTTACATAGCTGGTTGAGTTTGTTAACAAAGTAATTATGCACTTACATTTAAAGATGTTCTAGAACACCCCAATATTATCTTATATGTTTTCAAAACATGCTTAAGATAAAAGACATATAAAAAATGAAAACATAAGTTTTTGTAATTCATGATCTCATAAATCCCATAAAATCTACTCTAAAAAATAAAAATATGTTATTATATCAATTAAAAAGTCTCTACATATATATAATACACAAGTTAAAACAAATTTACCTTACAATTAAAAAAATTACAAACCAAACACTTTAAACAAAACAAGTAAGACAAAAGTGATTAATCTCATGAAAAGTTTAAACAAAACTCAACTCAACTATTCAAGTTAAAATATCTAACACACATGCAAATAAAAATATGTATCTATTAAATAAATTTTATGAAATACTTAAAACTTTGTTTTTCAATATCAAATTAAATATTTAAGATTAAAATAAATTTATAGTAATTAGATATACTCATCCAAAATGTTGCAAGCTGATCAAGGAGATCTCCCTGATCCACAAAGAACGGTATGAGACCAAAACTTTGGTGGTCATTTTCCTTTAGCTATATATCATTTTTTTAAATATATAGATGTACATCAAGATTGACAAAGGCGGGTGCCACAGAGGGGTCATATTAGATCCCCAAACTTGAAGAGTGTCTTTATCTTCTATAAGAATGGCCATCCTAGCTAAAATCTGGAGAGTCAATGCTAATCCAAATATAGAAATGACTGACTTGTATTTTGAAAAGGCGTTTTACACCAGGATTTCAAAGAAGATACATGTTAATCTGCTCACATCCCACATTCTGCCCAAACATCCATGTCTTTTTCAGCAATGAAAGAGTATGACAAGAATATTGCACTCAATAGTAGTCTAGAGCCAATATATTAAGTTGTGTGACAGTAGTGATCCAACAAGAAAGAGATGTGTAATACTCTGATTCATCCTACATACTCCCAAATCATCCACTTGTCTCCAAACTCAGTCCATTTCTAACAAAGAGGGTCTAGAAAGAAATATTCTACTTAGCAGTAATCCTTCCCAAAACATCATGGCAACCTTGCAATTCCACATCACATAATCACCTATTCTGGCATGTTGCACACCACATAAAATCCATTTTTCTTTACCTTATAAATACCATTTTCACAGTGCCTAGTTTAAGTCTGTTATGTTTTGTTGCATATTTTCTTTGATGACACCCTCAAGAAAATAGCGGCAGGAAAGACTGCAGGCCTGCACACTGTATTGGTAAGGCCACATGACTGTAAATGGGATCTGATGGTTTTATTAAAAAAACATTAATGGTACAATCTTATTTTAATTTTAATATTGGTTTCCACGTTATAATCAGGTGGGCACTTCGGTCCGAACAGAGGGAGCATATTTTTCCCTTGAAAGTATTCACAACATTACAGAAGCTCTACCTGAGATATGGGAAGAAGAAGATGCAGAGAGCTCCAAAAATGTTGTGCGTTCAAGAGCAACAGTTGCGGCTATTGGAACTATTGTCACTGCTTAAGCCATGATCTCATTGAATGAGTGAGTGGAGGAGGTTGTTGCCTGTAGAAAACTCCTTTGTCTGTAATAATCTTGTTGGAGTGTGTATCCAGCAAACTCAGATCAAACCGATGGCGAGCGTTTGAGAAAACAAACTTCAAGTAGCCAATGTGGACTGTCATGGAGATGGAGCTGATTGCCATGGACACCAGATCCTCCCACCATCAAAGTCTAATTTCTCAAAAATTTAAACGTTATTAATACGAAAATAGAATAAAAATAAAATAGAATAATTTTTGTTACACATCTACTTTAAGTGTCCTCTTGCATGAATCCCTCCCAGCATGCAGTTCATGTGGCATCCATCCGCTAGCACCTGTGGGAGGTAAGGATACACTAAAAAGACAACCTACCTCTCTCATTCATTTTTTTCATCGATAGTTTGGAGTGGTGGTTGCTCAATGCCCCCTCCTCACTCCCAAACATGAGGAGCCCTAGGGACTGATGGATACACAGCCCACAGCTCGCATAGCTCACCCTTTTGCTCTTCTGTCTGCCCCAGCAAGTCATTAGTGGAAGAGGGGTGAAGCATGGAACATCGATATATTCTGGAGGGTTTCGGCTTATGGAACATCCTTATCTTCTGGAGGGGTTCAACTTATGAACGCAACATCCTTATCTTCTGGAGGGGTTAAAATTATGAACGCGGGCTGCATGGTTTGCATCGCATGGTTATTTAATCCTTCTCATAGCTTCTTTCTCCATGTTGTAGTGCTCCTTCTCTTTTCAACATGAGACTCTTAGGGAATAAAATTTGAATGATGAGATTTTCCTTGGCAACTTTGTCACTTGAACTTGTATTGGACTACACTCTTCTTTTAAACTGGTTTAATTTTTGTTTACTTTTTCTTAATGGGTGATAAGTTCTTTCTAACAGGTTTGGCGAGGGTAGATAGCGGCCAACTCCTCCTCCCCCAGTGGAAGTGGAAGAAGAAATCCATAACATTTGGCAGTCCCTGAGGTGTCTGAAGAAATCCATAAGATTTAGTAGTCCCTGGGCATAAGAATAAATCCATAACATTTGGGATAACATTTGGCAGTCCCTGGTAGTTTTTGGACTTACAGTTGTTGCGGCCATTTGCAATGGAGTTACTACTATGGACCGGGTGTCTGGATTTCATCCCTACCATGGGGATTATGTAAGTGCACAGACTGTTGATTTTTATTTGAAATTAGATGCCAAACAGACCCCACGTATTTCTAATAATTGTCCAAAGCGTATCTATGAAATATATACATGACAGATTTATGATGAGAAATTAAGGATGTTGTCTAGATTGCCATACCACCGCAAGAATCATTTGATGCCAGATTTCCATGCCCGGTTGATGTTGCTGCCATAGCTCCCTGGTTGTCCTGTAATTGGGTGTTTGCTGCGTTTTCTTCGTCTACTTCTGTGGGAAGGTGGTGATATGAGGGATTCATAAACGAAGTCGCTATGATGGTAACTAGTCCAGCCACGATGAAATTTCCCATGACACTTCCTCCAACGACCTACCCTTGCAACCCGACCAAGCTTAGAGTCAAACCTCCGCTCGAGGGGGACGAAGATGACTAAGAAGAGGGAGCTGACAGATACATCCCATATAGCGTCAATATCTCTAACTAGCCACAGAACTTAAGAGGCTGGCTGGGCGAAACGGTAGGTCATCACAAGACCACGCTGGTGACCGTGCAGCGGCAGCAGCAGCAGTAATGGCGGACTGCACCGCTTGACCGTAAGCAGCAGTAGTAATGGCGGACTGGACAGCAGCAGCAATGTCAGACTGGACATCAAAGATGAAGATTATCCGAATAGTCAGACGAAAAATATCGACGGATGAAAAAAAAACACATTAATTAGGGGAGTCGACTCCCACTTGTTAAACGCCTTACGATGTAACTATGCCTATTGGTATTATAGTGGTTTATAAGTTACATAACTTCTTATGAAATCCGTTTTGGAAGTCTTATGGCATAGAAAAATCTCACAATCATATTTACGTGTAAATGTTTTTTTAAAACATATTTACACTGCACTTTATCCTCTTAGCCTTTTATAGGAATTTAAAAAAAAATCCAATAGAAATCTTAGCCACTTAAAGGAATTCAACAAAAAAAATCCAACCAACAAGAATAATAGGAAATACTTTTACATCTTTAAACTAAAACTTATAGTACAATGGTACCCTATTATAAGTCCAATTTCTCATTGAGAGGCTTTCAATACCTTATTAATTTTGTTTTATTATTGATTGGTTATTGGTTGGAATTGTAACAAAATACCAATATGTTTATATGGGAGTTTTCCATATTTTTGAAATATCTGGAATGGTTTTTAATATTTTTTTATTCAATTTTATGTTTATCGTTGAATATTTTAATAAAATTTATCAAAATATTTGTAAAATATTAATACTAATAATTTTATATGTACTTAATAACATAACAATATTACTTAAAAGATATCTACATAATATGTGTCTCTAAAAAAATTTAATAGAATTAAAAAGTAGTTAAATAATTACATAATAACATAACAATATTACTTAAAAGATATTTGCATAGTATGTGTCTTTAAAAAAAATGTTTAATAGAATTAAAAAATAGTTAAATAGATATGGATAAACATCAATTTAAATGTTTAATAGAATTAAAAAATAGTTAAATAGATATGGATAAACATCAAAATTGTTATCCTTGAATCATCATATTTAATATTATTATTTAATATTATTTCTTAGTTTATATGGAAGAACATTGCATCGTCATATTTCTTGATTTATATGGAAGAACATTGGTTTATATGAATGAACATGATTGCATATGCGATGTATACTTTTTGCTTAATTACGTTGCATATTTGGTGAATGTTAGTTTCAGACAAACTCTACCATGGTTTATTTTACTAACAGCTTGTACCATTGTTGTTGAGATGAACGAAGAAAGAAGATGTAATTTGTAAGGTACAAGGTAGCTTTTAAGTGTAGCAGTTTCAAAAATTGCTAACACCTCATTTTGCTATTAAAATTTTGCTTTGTGTGGGAGTTTCATTGATTTATTTTTGGTAAATATTTTGTTAAGAAATGATAGTAATATTTAAAAATGATACCTATAATAAAAACTTCACTACAATAATAATGAAACATCTAATTTAGTAACTAATAGTTAAGTATTTATGAGTTAAATAACATATATGACATTGTCACAAAGTGCGATGTTTACATTCCCTCAAAGTGGGATGTTTACATTGGTTTTTAATGAAACATCTAATTGAGTAACTCATAGGTAAGTATTTATGAGTTAAATAACATATATGACATTGTCACAAAGTGTGATGTTTACATTCCCACAAAATAGGATGTTTACTTTGGTTTTTGATGATGTGCGAGGATAGGCTTAGAAGTTAATGAAACATATATTTTAGTAACTACTAGATAAGTACCTATGAGTTAAGTAACCTATATGACATTGTCACAAAGTGGGATGTTTACATTGGTTTTTGATGATGTGTGAGGATAAGCTTAGAAGTTGTGTCGGGAATTGGGTATGATGGAGCTTGAGCATGCCAATCGCAAAGTTATTATCAGTGCACTGAAAAGATTTGAGGTTGCAAATAAGCAAATAGCTGAAGCAGTGGAATGGACTCTCGACAAACTACAAAGCACCCACATCCTCGATGATTGCTTGAAGTTGAGTTACGTCACACTAGATAAAGAGAACATCAACATGCATTTATTCTTTAGTTGTTACCTTTGTACCAGAGTGAGATTAATATGTTCGGAATATAATTAATATGGATAATTAATAAAATATCTATTAACTATTCTAAGATAGCATATTAATTACATCAAATAGGTGGTTATAAATAGATTGGATAGCCACCAAATAGGAGGTATAGTTGTTGAATTGTTGTTTGATGTTTGGGGTATATCTGTGAAACTAAGAGGTGATAAGAATAAACTAGCAATTTCCCCAAGAAGGTGCAATAATACACCATTTAGTTAAGTTAGTTTTTTTGTCAAGTAATTATCAAGGTGCTAGATTTCAAGTGTTAATGACTTGAGAATAAAGTAATTATATTTAATTTAAAGTTGTCCTAATAATTCAATAATGTTTGGATAGGATCCAAGAACCTTAAAGCACCTAAATAATTGCTAGATGAAGTTTTCAATATTGGTAAGGGCATCAAATGTGACTCAACCAAACATTAGAAATCACAAACATGGATGGGAACAACAACTAATAAAGAGAATAGTGGAGCTGAAGGTGGTGGGAAGGGTGGAGCAACCTACATGGTGTTCAACGTTAAGCTAAGAAACAAGAAACACATGACTGTCCCTAAAAAAATATCACCATTACAAAGACAAGAGCTTCAAATGAAAAAAAATCGAGCTTGTGGGCATGATGGATGAGGTATACTCTTCATGCTAAATTATAAACATCGAAATTTTTTAAAGGAACTCAAAAATACTCTACAATGCTTAAACATGAATATTTGCAATTCAGTACAGTTAATGGTGTACATCTTAATAAAAAATATGTAACATATTGAAACATTACTATGCACTCATTCATGTGTGTGTGTGAAAACATAATCAAATCAAATCTTAGAGAAAAACATCAAATAGAGTGTGAAAATCCATACATTTTTTTATCTCAACAAAGCTTGAATAATAGTGCACTTAAAATTCCTTGATGGAATCCCATGCCTTTATAAATTGATATTCAATATCCTTTCTACTACCCAAAAACTTCCAACCCCTAAAGCAATAAATTTAGTAGTGTAATTTTTTTTAAAAGCATTTATTTTGTTTGCAAACTCTTTTGTCTTTCACCAAATTAGTGTCATCTTTCTCAATTTCCTTATTAACTACTACTTCATTCCTCTTCTCTGTATATCTCAAGCTAATTATAATAGCATCTTTACATATAGGATGATATGGTGCTTCCATACATGGCTCATTATGAGCTTGAGGCATGACATTGGCCCTTGAAACTAGAACATGCTTCTCTACAAAAAATCTAGTATCCATAGCTCTTTGATTGGCGGTTTCAAAGCATAATTTATTTGAATCAATGAAAGAATATTTTTATGTACTTTCCCCATGATGGTTAACTTCCTTTATTTCATCATATATGTACTCTTCTCCCTTGCACACATACCTTAACTGTTCAAACACAATCCAAGAAGTGCATTTTCTTGGTCTCCTAACCATCTTTAAGGGGGATGTTGTGCATAGGGTCATCTCTTTCCTAATATCAGTATGCATAGAGCCTCACTTATTTATTTTGGGTAAAATCGACCATTTATTTGAATTGTATATCCACAAACCAAATCTCATCATATCAAAGTCACCTTCACACTTAGTTATACATGGGTCGGATATTCACAAACCTACTCTCATCTTATATTTGAGCTTTCTTCTAAGTTGTGCCCTCTCAAGTGCATCTATGTATTTTGGGAAAAATACATAGTGCATCTATTTATTTTAGGTAAAATTGATCATCTATTTGAATTGTAAATCCACAAACCAAATATCACCTATATCTCAGTCACCTTCACACTCAGTTATACTTGGTTTGGATATTCACAAACCCACTCTCATCTTATTTTTGAGCTTCCTTCTAAGTTGTGCCCTCTCAAGTGCATCGATGTTTGGTATTCACACACCCACTCCCTTGTTTTATTTGATCCCTCCTAGTTGTAGTCAAGCTATTAGATTCTATTCGAGCTTCCTTCACAAATGTGCTCTCTTAGGTGTATCTATGTTGGATATTCACAACACAGTCTTGTTGTATTTGACCTTTCCCATTTGTGTTCAAGCTCCCTCAAATGTTTGGAGTTAGGTTGTCATACTCTCATTTCAGCTATAAGTTATCTTATTAGAATTGGGTACTCCCACCTATTCTATTTTACAAGATGTTCCTTTTGATACATATTCATCATGTGGGAAGATCAATGAAAAATTTCTTCCAATACTCCTTGCAGCATGTAAGCAATTTAATGGCAGTGTTTTTTCAGCAGATGGGCAGTTTAATGATAACAGACTTCTAGGAGATGAGCTACTCACAGTTGATGTTCCAACACTTCTTTATCAAATGGGAAATTTAATATAGTATTCTCCCACATGATAAGTAATTCAGAGGTAGCGTTATTCTAGCAAATCACTGGGTCCACGTTTTTATTGAGTTGGGTAGTCACAAAGCCACTCTCTTCTTCATTTTACAATGGACTCTATATTGAATTGGCTATGCCCACTTATGGTTATGCCTCTTTACAATACTTATTTATTAAATGGACAAATCAATATTGTACTCCCCCAAATGATGAGCCGTTCATTACTGTTAATTGTTCAGTAGTTGAGAAAATATATGTAGATGATGGTTTCCATCAATTCACCCATCCACCCCTATAGTCAAGATGGGTAATCACAAACCCAATCTCTTTTATATTACAACTACAATTATCTTTCTATTGATTTGAATTCATCGTCGTCCTCCATGGCCTCATGCTTAGATTAAGAGGGGATGTTGAAATGATGGTGTGCAATCTTCACTTATGATTACTTGTAATATTCACATATGGTCACTTTTTATAGCTAACTTCCCTCATTATAGTAATGTTAGACCATGACTTTAATAACTGATTTAGTCGAGACTATTTTATAGTCTCCTAGGAGGTTATGGCTAGGCTATTCATTTATGTTGGCCCATGGCCCCCTCATAGTTGAAGATACCCCACCCCATGCCTCATTTGTAACACATTCTTTGATCATGAGTTAAGATCTCTCTTATCTGATTCTTTATCCTACAAAACCTACATTTTGTGTTTCCTGTGTTCAAGTACCCCTCAACTAATGAGCTTAACGTGCTACACTAGGGGTCCATTTGATTTCCACACATTGTGGGATATCTATAAGGAACAAACTAAGTGTGGAGGTCTACAAGGAACAAAACTAACTTCAAATAAAATAGTTGTATCTAAAAAGGAATATGACATGAAGCTTAATACACCTGAAGTTTTGTTTATGAAAGATTAGAAGTGTAATTGACATGGTTAGAAGCTTGACAAGTGAATTGGATGAGTGGTCATTGCAAACCTCACAAGCCATGGTCAAAACATGGTTTCCTAGTAATAATAAGCATGGAGTTACAAATGTTAAGGAGAAAAAAATTACAACCACAACATACAGAGTGAGAAAGGAAATGTCTGCAATAAAGTATGAAATAACATTTTTTTATTACTCCTAATAAACATGCACATATATACAAATCCCCATTGTATATGAAAAACCGATTATTTACAAATAAATCAAAGTAGATAAATACCAATTGAATCTATGTCTAGGTGTACAAATTTAACACTCCCTCCACATATAGCATCCAACTGGTCAAACTCCCTCACAAATAAGAAACTAACAATAATTATAACCATTGATGGAGACTCCAACACTACCAACAACATTGAACTGCATGCACCTCCGCCTATGGCCAAAACCCACAAACATGCTCTACAATAAGGTCACCATCTCTTCCAACAAAGTCAATTAGTGATGGCTCTTGTCCAAATCTTGGAGAACTTCACGAGTGGAAAGTAAAACTTCCAAACTTGATTGGAAAAAATGAGAAAGTTGTTATAAGTCTGAACCCTAGGTGTTTGTTGTCCTTATGTTCTCAACTAAAGAATATTGTTATTTAATTGTAGGAAATTAAATTCTTCACATAGAAACAATCGCAGATATAGCCGAAAAAAACAGAAGCATAAACACAATGGTATACATTCTTCAACAAAAGGAATATAGAAAATAGGAAATGATAAAGATTCTAAGCCCACAAATATATTTCTTTAGCAAGCTAGGAGAATAGGGATAGTAAGGAAAAGGTATTCATAATATTGGGTTTAGCAAATATGCAAAAACACCAATTCAAATTTGAGAAGACATTGAAAGAAGTTTGGAAGTCATTAGAAATTATATTTGGCTCAAGGAACGATAGTGCTAAATAAAGTTGAAACTTTAAATAACACGCATTTGGTAGAAAAATGGTTGAAATTGAGAGTGTTGCTTGCTACATAAATCATTTGTATTAAAAATATACCATCAAAACATAGTAATCTGTTGTTTACGAATGAGATGGAATAACACACTTTTGGATGAAAAATGGCTGAAATTGAAACTGTGCTCGCCACATAAATCATTTATATTAAAAGATATACCATCAAACCAAGGTAATTTGTTGTTTACGATTGGGAAGATACCATCACAAACTTTCGACAATATAACAACATGCCTTCTTGAAGAGGAGAAAACAATGAAAAATAATGAGGAAATATACAAAATAAACATGGAATTTTGAAACATTTATTTTCCTATGAAAAATGAAAGACCATGATATTTATAAATAAAATAGTAAAATATTTGCTAATGGTTGGATATCTAGGTCATGAAGAAGACCCTAGAAAATCCCTAGGAAAGAAAAGAGGTAAAGGGGAACTTCAAAGAAAAATGGGTTTCAATTTGATACCCCAACGGATTGATTAACCAACATTCATAAACTCTTGGGAAAATCCAAGTATTTTCCCAAGAGTTTATCTTTCAGGTGTGCAAAGATTATTGCCCATTCTTGTGATTGCATATTTTGTAAATAGGCAACAAACTGAATATACATTTTGGAAACAAAGAGACTAGGGACAACCAAATGACATATTCAATTTAGATCAGTAAATCATAAAAATACATGCCTGAAAAGTACATGTGGTAAATATGGTGATGATAGATTCCTCCTACAAGGATGATAATCCACTTGCTGTTGGTTCTTGTCGTATGGGAATTGCTTATAAATGAAAAATATCAACACCAAGATGTAGAATCTCCTCAAATTTGCAAGAATAATCCTCTCAAATTAAATCCAAGCACCCAACTCGAAGCACAAATAACTCAACTGCTGATAGCTCAATCATTTGGTGCCAGAATGATGACAAATCTGGAGGATATGACCTACAATGAAGAGGAATAACCACACTAAGGGGTTGACTATCTCCACTCTTCCCAACAATCAATATTATGTGCCTAGATATATAAATATGCTTCCTAATAATTCATAGGATGTCCATTCCATGTCCACACAGTCTAACAATAGGAATATAGCTCTTAGATTCCCCTATGGCCTTTTTTCGACAAAGAACACATGTCCACAATATACATACCAGATATCTCATGGCTTCCAAAGTCCCCATGCATCCCAAAGTCAACATGTACATGATAACAATGAACATCCCAAAAAAAAACAAAAAAACCATGTGACAAGATAGATAACCTCAACATCCATAAACACCACATTAGATCCAATAGTTTGTTGCATAAAGTTTGGCTTTATAACCTAAAAAAACCATCTATACAAAAATGAGCATGAGAAATGAGCATGTCAAATGAAATCATACAACCTATCAACTAACTTATTCTTCCTAACCTATCAACTCTAAGTATGAGAAATGAGCATGTGAAGTGAAATCATACAACCAATGCAACCATCTTAACATTTCATCAATGTCAAGCCTTCTTCCCTTGTGCTTGGTCATGGACGAAAACAAGACAATATCAAGCATCATATGTAGAAACACTAAAATCTCTATATAGGAACATGAGTGAAGAGACATGAGATAACCTGTGCAATGTGAAAATCACGAAACCCTTGCCATGACTGGCAAGTCATCCCACAAGTCTCCTCTATCCATGATTGGATTGGACTTGTGTGTACATCATCTTTATCATAGGGATGATAACAATAATATGCAATATAATCAAATGCACCCTCAAGAGGAAGGGCTTGAGGCTCTTCCAACATCATAATGTCTTCATCTAGGTAAAAACAATTTTTTATCATGGAAATGAAATTTTGAAACAATTCACATGGCTTGAAATGAGTGAAAATATATCTAATTAGTACATATTCCTACCATATATCATTTCGAGAATGTAAAAATAAGTTTCCATGTGCAAAATCAAGTGTAATTTCCAAATTTTGAAAAGCAAGAAAGGGCTTGAAAAATATGTCATACAAACCTTGCTGTCTTGGGCCATTTCCAGCAGTCAAAATGCAATTTCCAGCCATATATTCCTAAACCAATCTGTCAATGAAAAATGAAACCCTGGCTGGAAAAATATGCAATAAAATCATGATGAAATTACTCATTTTCAACCCTAAATATAGGCTCAAAGGCCGATCCTGCACCATCACATGCATCCAAATATGCAGGGTTGCTTGGCTGGAAAATTTCTGCTATCATCATCAAAGCCAAACTGTCCCAAATTATGAGAGAAATCTGCACAAGAAGGTGACAAAATGGTTGAAAGTGACAATCCAAAGGCTGCTCCAAAAGTGGCATAGAAGTGGAAGTACAAGGATGCTCCAAATCTGCTACAAAAAACTCCTCGTGCATCCTTAAATTATCATCATAAGTGAACAAGCATGGCTAAGAATAATCATGAGAGATCTCATCAACAATAGGTTGTCCAAGATCTTCGGCCACACCATTTTCTAATATGAATCATAATTGTTATTGTGAAAAAACATGTAATATAAATATCATCTTAAATCCCAACAACTAGACATATCCCAATAGTAATACCTGAACTCTCAATAAGAAATAAACTTCACATGAAACTTCAAAATTTCAACATTTATAAATTACAAACAAGAATAATATTTGAATTTTAAAGACCAATTAAAAATTCAAAAATCAAACATTATACAATAAGGAATAGATAACTTCTTCATTAAGAATTCACTAAGAATTTGAAAAGTAATAATTTTACATTAAAAAAATATGAAAACAAAAAACTATCTATATATATAATTCTAAAAAAATAATTCAAAAGCATCTTTCTATAATCCAAAAAATTACAAATTAAAAAGTATAAAATCAATTTACCATTTTTATTTAATCTCAAAAATCTGATTCAAAACCTTCGTCCTATAATCTTAAAACTGTAATTTTAACATAAAATAAATATAATCACAAACTAATCTAAATTGAAACAATACCAATTTTGACCTATTAGCTTTTGTTTATTGTCATTTGAACTGTTTTAACAATGAGATGCTTAATATTAACATAATATTTTTTATTTGAATGCAAAAATAAGTTACTATTTGAATGCAAGTTCGGTATGCAACTTAGACATCAAATTACCAACTTCAAAATTGAATAAAGAGAAATAAATGCAAGTTTAATATTTAACCTATACATCAATTTACAACCTTCAAAATTGAATAAAGAAAAATAAATAGTTCCTACTAACAACACTTTTTATTCAACTGAGAAAAAAATAAATTGCAAGATAAATGAGTGATAATTGAACTTGAAATGTAAATATTTGGCAAAACTTGTGCATAGTGTCTGAAAGAGAGCCTAACAAAAAAGATAATGAACCACCAACCCTGCTTGATCATTTTTCTATATGTTACATGGATAACAATAAGATCCCTTCTATCCCCAAATGCTAATAGTAATAACTTGTCTAATCTCAAACAATAGCATACTCTATTGACTTCATACCTGTAAGTTAAAATTGCCACTGAATGATGGTCTTTCACTCTTGGAAACTTGACACTCTTGTGAAATCCAATTTAGGCCTGATACCCACAATATCACCAACCAATTCCATAGTCTTTATCAAACCTTCCATATACACCATAGAGATTTCGGTGCCTTTCTTGACTGAAAAATATTGGCCTTGGGGTCAAAGAAAAATGCGAATATGTGCATAAGCCATATCAACTTTGCTAGTTTCAACAAAGCTTGATAGAAAGGGGTTCTTGGATGCATGCCATTCAAAACATGATTCATTTAATCCAAATTACCAAAATTATTCCTCCATCTTCGGATGAGCAATATGAGGCTTTCAATTTCCAAGACATTCATAGCAAAATCATGACAAAGGCCTATCTTCCATAGGAGCTATAATCTTTACAAAGAGTTATTGTGTTTGGCTCTAAAAAACAATAATATGCAATGAGGGGAAATCTTGCAAAGACGTTGAATGTGAAAACAATAAATATTGTTTCGCTTACTTGATTTACTATGCAGTTGTACATAGAGGTCAGGAATCCTTTCTCTATGAGGTCAAAGGAGAGCTCTCGCAAATAACCATAAAACCCATGAGACTGGTATTGGTTTTGGGTTCATTTTCCTTCTGAATATTAAGTTTCACCATATGTTTATTATTTCAAAAGCTAATTTTTAATATTAAAATGAAACTCATCATATGAATACAGACCTCTAATAAGAGATAATCATATCAATAACACCTTCAAACCATTCATCATGAGATTATTTCAATGGTTTAAGAAAAATCCCATTATATCAAGTAATTCTAAATCTATTAAGAAAAAGGTGTAAGAGAGGCCATTCTTTGCAACGTATCTGAAAATGATGAGAAATATCTACTGGTATTTCTACAGTTTTGATCCTTGTTTCGGTCTTGCCAGATATAATGAATCTTGAACCACATTCTCCTACTATGTTTTCTCGACCCACATTCTTCTCTTTGAAATTCGCTTGACCAATGCTTGGCCATGTCAGGTCACAACGTAAGTTTTTGTTATCTTGTTTGGAAAGAGAAAGGGTTAGCTGTTAAAAAAGGATACATAGGATTGCCTACAGTGAATTTACTAACTCAAAGTGAAACAAATCCTAAGACAGTTTTAAAATACACTTTCTTGATTCTATGGGGCAATTTTTTGTTTTGTTTTAAGTGGCTTTACCCTTTATACCCGATTCATATTACATCATGAAACACCAAACATAGTGAATGTTGTTATGGTTTTATACGGTTAAGACACTAAATCAAGCAAGGTTAGATGTACGTTTTCTTGTGGATGAACAGTTGAAATTAAAAGAAAATGGCCGAGTCCTTACACTTTAACCTCTGGCTTTTTTCTTGCCATATCTTTGTTCCACTATATGTACCATCCTCTTCGATGGGTGGCATTTAGGTGCCATACATATAGTTATTCTACCTATATTGATAAAGAGTTCTGTGGCCATCTATAATTTCATGGTGGATATCAATGTGTTGATGCTTGTTTCAGGTAATTGATGTAAAACCTATAAAAGATTAGGTTTGATTGAAAGATTTTTCCTTTGCATAGAAGATAGTTCCAATAGTTATTAATTACAGAGGGTAGATACTTCCAAGTTCCAGTCCTCAATACTCTTTTGGTCCTTGGATCAATTTTTGGACTCGTTCTATATGAGATAATGTACACGTGACATTTTGGACATCTATTTATATTCTTCATCGTATGTGATTAGAGAAAATTTGATACAAATGAAAATTTTTACTTTCATAAAAATGTGTGTATATTTTTTAATTTTTTTAATTGCTGAGTTTTTCCCAAGCCAAATCAAACTCTTGGATCTTCTGTATTGCCAAGTTTTTCCACAATTTAAGTATGGAAACATTGTTGACTATTCTATGATGATCATCGTACATAAACATGGATACAACTACAATCACTTGTGATCAAGATATGGATACATGCAAACATGGTGCTTAATAACAATTGATTAAGATATCCTACCCTACATTACTACTTGTCTAAACATAACTTATGAGAAGCTCTAATAAAGAAAAATTGAGTAACCAAGTTTTGGTTCTTTGCTTATGAAATAGAATATAAAATAGAAAAAAAAACTCAAATGTTAAATTACGAAAAGAGAACTCAATTATTAGGTATGTATTCCAACATAAATTTTTTCTAATCCATGCCTCAACTAAGTTGATGTTGGCAGAAAAATGAAATTCAAAATTCAAATTAGTGATCATAAATATTGAAGGCAGTAGGGATTTGGTGGCTCAATTCTGGAGGAGATGGAGTTGTTGAAGGCGGAGAGAGTAAATTGATAATGGTACCAATAGGGGCTTGATACAATGGCAAGGATGAGATTGTTAACCGTCAAATTCCGACACCAGTCTTCTATTTTAACTGACATCGTTTGGAATAATGGAACACCAGTTAAGAAGGATGCAAACAGGTGTAAGTTCTAAGCAATTTTGAAAAAATATATGCCCCACAAACCCACCATTTAAACTAAAGGAATCCCATGTAATTCAATGAAAACCCCATCCTTAGGCCACGTTTCTTAAATCAACATCCAGAAATAAACTAAAAAATGGCATGCACCAGCGAGCCCAGCCTATTCTCCATAGAATTTTTCTACATTGGTTCTTAAATAGTGACATTGCATTTAAATGCACATGAAGACATTAACATTGATGATAGATATGCATAAAAACACTCTCATTTACACAAGATTTTGAGATAAATACCTGGTTTATGATAGCCCTAACCATTTTGGGGAACTATTTCTTTAGAATTGATCTATGAACTGACTTACTGATGGGAATGCCTGCCAGATACTCACCAGTAGGTGTAATAGAAATGACCTTGTTATCCTCTAAACCTACAAATATATACAATCAGGGATTCATCTAAAATTATCGACCAAGTTCACAACATGTTGGGTAATTCATGGTGAAGGGAGAGATAAATAGCAATGGAAAGAACCTTAGTAAGAGGTAGTTTAGGTGAAGGAGTGTTAATGGAGTCTTATGAGTGAGAAAAAGAAGCTTTGAAGATAGATACAATAATTTAGATGGATGAATAGGATCCAACCTCAATCGAAGTTATGGATCAATTTGAATCAAAAGATATCGTTGTGAATGAATATATTGATAAATCACAAGACCTTAGTGTGGATTTGAAGCCATACCTAAATGTAAATAATCCTTCACAAAGGAAATGAGAAGTTCAAAATATACCCATGAACTTAAACAAAAACGCAAACATGAAGGCATACCTGAAAACTTCAATGTGTGCAAGTTTTAGATATTGTTGGGCTCTCTGCTAAAAATAACCCTAGAGTTGTTGTTTCCATTCTGATTTACAATGAAACAATTCTTCTTCTTCACAATATCCCATTATAGCTTCCTTGATACGGTTCCCATCATATTTGTAAACTACGCATTGGTTAAAACCCCATCTATATTACTTCACTAATAGGGAGAAGATCAAAACCATTCAAGTTGGAAACACAACGAATTGAACATGTATCAGATGAACATAGGAGAAAAAAGGTACCTTGCATCCAAGCAGCTCTATGCTATTGCCTTGAATCCTTAACTGCAAGCAAAAAACCCAATAAAGGAGAACCAATTGAATTCTACATAGCTCCACCTGGAATTAAATTAGGTCCAAATAATGCCAACATTTGGCTTTCCAACCTAGTCAAATGTAATCCTAGAATGGGTATGGTTCTTACATGCGGATAACAGAATCCTTTGTGTATGCGAAGGGTTGAATTTTCAAATCTGAAAATCTCCCAAAACATGAAAAAAAAGCCTTCATAATCAATAAGCATTAAACAAATCAACTACAAAACTATTACCTCTTTATTGGATTTCTTTGATAGAGAAATGGAGTCAATAATATCCAAGTCAAAATTGAAAATCCTATGGAGCCCACCTAGAAATCTCTTGTTGAATTTGAAGAACCAGTTGATTTCACATAAGCAATTTTTCCCTTCTATACAACATACATGACATAATTTAAGAGCATTCTTTGCAATAAATACAAAAATTCATTCTGCAAAATCCAAGCAAGTTCAAGTCCTTAAAAATCTTAATCATTGCAGTAATTCAACATGATTTAACACCATGAATTAAGAATGTTGAAAATATGGCGATTGTAAGAAGAATGTAGGAAATTAATTGCAGGGATTGATGTTTCTGTGCATGGTTTTATGATTCCACTAACATCGTAAAGGATTGAAAGGGCCTCTTCTTATTTGGGAAGATCTTCAGAAATTCTAAAAACATCTGAAAAAACGTAATCTCCAAGTAAGCCCCCAACACAATTTACATTCTCTCTATTGAAGAAAGTAATCTCACAATAACCCATGGTATTTACCTAACTATGGTATTCAGCCACGGTATTATTGCTCTCTCTTTCCTATTTAATCAGCTTCTAATAATGAGAAGGTAGTCATCTGCCCATGTGTTTTCTGTTTTCTATGCTCTTTTTTTCTTTCACATGGTATTAGAGCCTAAGGCCCGATCCTTTAATTGTTGGGGTAATCCTTTTCACAGAGTGGAAAGCACTCTACGGAGCTCAGAAGCCTCTGACCTATGCATTCTCCAGCGGCAGCTTCGAACACAGTAGATCCACTCCATAGTCGCAGATCTATTTCCGTTTCTCCCAGATCTACACAAGAGTAAAGATTTCTATGCACTTGATGGGAATGGACAGTCAGACTCCTCACGGTGCTGCCTTGTATGTTGAAGAGACATCTGATGACTGAGGGTTATCATTTAGATTGCTGAACAGATTTTTGGCTGAAAAAAACAGTCATCGGGAGCCCAAAACATAGCAGATCTCACGCTATTCAGATCTATTTAGCATTTTTTACCGATTCTAATAGATCTATTCATAATCATCTTTTGGAAGCTGCATACCTCCGGAGCTAGGGCATGGTGTCTAGTGCTATAATCGTTGTCAGCAATTCTCTTACTGTTGAGATCTAATTAGCGATCTCCTCCAGTATCCAAGATTTTAAGCGCAGTTTCTCTAGATCTACAATCTGAGCGTGATTGATCCACTGATCCAGCAAGAGTGAATACTGAGTTTTTGATCTATAATTCACTGTCCATTAGCGATCTAATATGATCAATACTGAACTCTGCTTTTTTTTCTTTACGGCCTCCTACCCATCATAGAGGTGACAGAAACCTCTCATCAACTTTGATTTGTAAAGGGAATCCACTGTGATATCCATTTGCCTCATCATGAAGATGTCCATGTAGAATTTCATGAGCTCTGTGGGTGTGGTTTCCACGACACAAGAAGGGGGCTCGCATTGGTGGGCTTGTGTAAGAGGAAGAACCAGCGGTATTGGGATGTTGTCCTGTCTCTGCATTGAATAGAGATTCAGATCAGATCTGTATTGGGCAAATCCTTTGTTTTCTAGAGCATCATTCTACCCCCTGAAGAGAACAGACGACCTGATATTTTTTTTTCTTCATCTGGGCACCAATAGTTTGCTCAGGTCCTGCTCCGGGTCTACCATTGCATTTCCTTTTCTGTCAACATCTGTGATCTCAAATCATTAAAGGTTTTGATTGTAGACCCAACTATCACTGTGAATTCCGATATTCTTCAGATCCAAGTTATTCTTTTTTGTCTTCATCAGCAATTCATTTCAGATCTATTTGAAATTCCAAATTTTATGCCTTCTATTCAGAAGTCAAGATTGATTGATGTGGGTAAGGTTATTTTCTATATCTATTTTTTTTTAGATCTTATCTTTTTTCCATGATTTGCATTAGATCTCACAAAATGTTGCTTTGGGTGCACTGATTTTTCATAGACTGCAACTCTTCGTCATTTGGTAATTTTGATTGGCTGATCTCTGTCAGTGATCTGAGATATCACAAGTATCACAAGGGATTTTTTTTTTTTATAGTTATATCAGATGGCTAATACCAGCTCTTTGAAGACGATGTCTGGACCTGTTTTGACCAGAGCAAACTATGAATTTTGGTCTATCAATATAAGGACATTTCTGCAGCTCAACAAATGTTGGGATATGGTGGAAATCGAGTTCACAGAACTTGAAGCAGTTGCTCTTGCCACAATGAATAATGCACAGAAAAATGCTCTCGAAGCTCATCAAGACCAAGATCTCACAGCCACATGGATGCTCCAAAGTTGCATTGAAGAGTCCATTTTCCCAAGGATCTCAGGTGCTACTAGTGCACATCAGGCTTGGAATCTTCTTGCATCATCTTACAAGGGAACCGATCCCGTTAAAGCGGTAAGACTGCAAACCCTATGCCTTCAGTTTGAAAGTTTAAAGATGAAGGAGTCAGAATCTGTAGATCTATTCATGACTAGGGTCTCAGGTCTTGTGACCCAATTCCAAACCAATGGTGAACCCCTAGAACAAAAAATAGTTGTTCAAAAGATTCTTCAGTGTCTCACCAAGAAATTTGCTATGATAGTGACTACCATAGAAGAAGCCAAAGATTTGTCTAAGTTCACCTTAGAAGAGTTGACTGGATCACTTCTATCTCATGAATCACGATTCACTCAAGAAGAAGAAACGTTGAGCAATGCATTCAACACCCAGGCTTCCCTCAACAGAGGTCGAGGCAGAGGAGGACGAGGTAGAGGAAGAAGAGGTCGATGGCCTCAATCTATAGAAGATAGAACCATTCACAATCATGAACACTCAGAGAATTCAGAACACTCTCACAACTCTCAAGGTCAGAGGGGAAGAGGCAAGAGATGGAAAAATAAGTCCAATGTTCAGTGTAACTACTGCAAGAAGTATGGGCACTACGAACGTGAATGCAAAAAGAAGCAAGCAGACCAGAAAAATAACTAGAACCACAGCAGAGCCAATGTATCCAAAGAAGAAGAAGGATCGGCAGAGGTGATGTTTCTATCTTATCAATCAACTAAAGACCGCTGCAGCTCAAATCTATGGCTACTAGATAGCAGTTGCAGCAATCACATGACAGGTAACAAGTCATTATTCTCTAGCTTCGATTCCCCTGTTATCACGAATATCAAGCTAGGAGATGACTCTCTGGCTCCAACAAAAGGAAAAGGTATTGTTCTTGTACTTAGTAATGAAAATGAAAAAATGTCCATTCATGAGGTGCTTTATGTACCTCATTTGACTATAAATTTGATCAGTATAGGTCAATTACTTCACAATAAGTATGATGTTAGGTTTCATGATACATACTGTGCTATCTATGATAAACCTCCCACTAAGAGACTCATAGCCAAAGGTTGAATGACCAAGAATATAATCTTTCCTCTTAGAATTAGGAGTGCTAACCTTCCACATCTTGTAGTTCATACAGTTTCTAGTCAAGATCAATCCTGGTTATGGCACTGTAGATTCGGTCATCTTCCTTTCAAAAGTCTCCATCTCCTACACAAATAGTCAATGGTCAAAGGTTTACCGGTTATTCATAAACAATCTAGCACCTGTGAGGATTGTATCACTGGTAAACATCATAGGGACAGTTTTCCCACTTCCACATCTCGAGCCAAAGAGCAATTTGAGTTAGTTCATATAGACCTCTGTGGACCCATGCAAACCCAATCCATACGAGGCGGTTTTTATTTTCTGACCTTTATTGATAACTTTAGCATAAAAACATGGATTTATTTTCTCAGACACAAATCAGAGACCTTCTCCAAGTTTAAAGAGTTCAAGGCTCTCACTTAGAAGTAGTCTAGAAAGTCCATTAAAATGCTCAGGTCAGATGGTGGAGGTGAATATGATTCACATGAGTTTTCAAATTTTTGTAAGTAACGTGGCATCCAGAGATAGTTCACCACCAGATACACTCCACAGCAAAATGGAGTTGCTGAATGGAAGAATCGGACCATCATGAACATGGCCGGTAGCATGCTGTCACACAAGAAGCTGTCAAATGAGTATTGGGCTGAAGCTGTTGGATGCTCAGTCTACTTGCTCAATATATCACCTATAGTAATTTTCCAAGACAAGATTCCTGAAGAAGCATGGAGTGGCACTAAGACTAGTGTCTCACATCTTAGAATCTTTGGTTCAGCTGCCTTTGCACATATACCTGATGAACTCTGAAAAAAGTTAGACAAGAAGAGTGAGCGCTGCATTTTCACTGGTTATAGTGAATAACACAAGGGATACAAGCTATATAATCCTGTCACTAAGCAGCTTGTGGTGAGAAGAGATGTAAAGTTCATTGAAGACAAATGCAAGAGTGATCCTTCAGACATACATCATGAAGATCACTCATATCAGCAAGATCTACCTATCAGAGTTCCAAGATTGGAAGTACAGCAGTAAGAAGATGCAGCAGATGGTCCACCACAGAACCAAAAAACCAAAAGCTTGACAGAGTTATATGAACAAACTCCAATTCTTGACAAGCAACTTCAGTTTGCTCTCTTCTCCTATCAACCCACATCCTTTAATGAAGCAGTGAAGGATTCACAATGGGTAAAAGCCATGAATGAAGAGATTGATGCAATAGAGAAAAATTAGAATTGGGATCTTGTTGATATCGCTGAAAGAAAACTAGTATTGGAGTCAAATGGGTCTATAAGACCAAATTGAATGAAAAAGGAGAACTTGAAAAGAATAAGGCAAGGTTGGTTGCCAAAGGATATGCACAGAAGTATGGTATAGATTATGATGAAACCTTTGCTCCTATAGCAAGGATGGATACCATCAGAGCTACACTTTCCATTGCAGCACAAAATCAATGGCCTATGTATCAAATGGATGTGAAATCTTCCTTTCTTAATGGCATTCTTGAAGAAAAAGTTTATGTAGACGAGCCACCTGGTTATACTGTCAAAGGTCATGAAGAAAAAGTGTATAAGCTCAAAAAGGCCTTGTATGGTCTAAAGCAAGCTCCACGAGCTTGGTATAGTAGGATTGATTCCTACCTCATCAATAATGGTTTCAACAGAAGTAGCAATGAGCCCACTGTGTATGTCAAAACAGAGCAAGGTATAATATTGATGGTATGTCTTTATGTTGATGACATGATTTACACTGGTAATTTGATGCTTGAAGATTTCAGGACAGTCATGAAAAAATAATTTGAAATGACTGGTCTAGGACTCATGAAGTACTTCCTTGGCGTGGAAGTTAATCAAACTGATAAAGGTATTTTTATCTGCCAGCATAAGTATGCTACTGATATTTTGCAAATATTCAGAATGGATAAATGTAAACTAGCAGAAACCCCTATAGCTCTTGACACCAAGTTAACCAAGAATGGTGATGAACGAGTAGTAAACAATACACTCTATAAACAATTGGTGGGCAATTTAATGTATATGACTACAACTAGACCTGATTTGATGTATGCTGTCGGTCTTATTTCCAGATTTATGGAGTCTCCCAAAAACTCTCACTGGAATGTTGGAAAAAGAATACTGAGATATGTTCTAGGAACACTTGGATATGGCCTCTGGTACACTCATACACCAGACAGTACTCTTACAGGGCACACTGATAGTGATTTTGCAGGTAGTCTTGATGATAGGAAAAGCACATCTGGTTATGCTTTCCATTTAGGTACAAATCTGATCTCTTGGGCATCTCAGAAATAGCTCTGTGAGCATGTCTTCCGCAGAAGCAGAATATGTAGCAGCCACCACAACAGCTTGCCATGTAGCTTGGCTAAGAAGACTGTTGAAAGATACAGGACACTCTCCAAAAGATCCCACATCTATTTTCTGTGATAATAACTCTGCAATATACTTGTCTAAGCATAATGTATTTCATAGAAAAAGCAAACACATTGACACTCACTATCACTTCATTCGTGAGTTAGTCAATGAAAAACAAATTTCTTTACTGTTTTGTGGCTCTAAAGAGCAGTTAGCTGACATGTTCACCAAATCATTGGGAACATCTGCATTTGTATATCAGAGAGAGAACTTAGGCATACACAATGCTGAACCTGTACTACCAGTTGATATTAAGGGGGTGTATTGAAGAAAGTAATCTCACGGTAACCCACGGTATTTACCGAGTGGTATTTACCTAACCGTGGTATTCACCCACGGTAATATTTCTCTCTCTTTCCTATTTAATCAACTTTTAATACTGAGAAGGTAGTCATCTGCCCGTGTGTTTTCTGTTTGCTGTGCTCTTTTTTTCTTTCACACTCTCAAGCCAATAAAAAAAATTCAAAACTCATCGATTCAGTTCAACATGCCTTCAATATATTCAAGGAAAAATTTAGGAATAGAAGGCAACGATTTGCTACCAACATAGACATTTGCATTCACTTTCAAGCTATGATCGAAATATAATTCGATTTTGGGCAAATGGATTCCCACTCTACGAAAAACCAGCCACGGGAAAGACATAAAAACTCTAGAAATCCAAGAAAAATTCATAGTCTCCCATGTAGCGCTAAGAGCATGTTCCACAAGTTTAAGCTTCCAAAGAAAGTAAAAAAAATTAAGCTACCTAGCCATCACAGACTCTGTAAATATGGTATACATAGGATCTCTTGAATTATAGTCCAGTGAGAAAACATCCCATCCCTTGTCTCCACTATGGTGTGGGGTCATCTTCGCTCTCAGCCTATCCAATATATTTGGGTCATCATATGGGGCATTGGCGGCATGAATTGCACTCTCTAGTAGCGCTGAAAGCTTGAAGAAGCCTATAGTGTTAACCGGTTGAGAGATCTCAGGGCCCACAATTTCCATGCGATACTGAATGACACACTTCACCATGTTGTTAGCCTTGTTCCTATTTCTTGCGGAATCTGTCTGGAGCTCCCAGTGTAGGTCAACGACAGTCTCAAGAGCACTATGCAAGAAGGCAAGATATGTGAGCTTCGAATCCGTTATGGGAAATATCAGAGTTGCGGCATATGAAACTTCACCAGCCATTTGGTAAGGAATATCCAGTCCACCAAACGATTGTCAAGGGTTTTCCATTCTAAAATGGACAACCAATCAACAAGTCTTGAACACAACGGGCGCATAGAACGTGATAACATTGATCCTGAAGAGCTACTGGAAGAAGTTAATGGCGATGGCCATCACCAGATGGGGTCTATATTTTCTTTCTAACATTGTGTAGAAGGGATGCTTCACCCTCTTGGTTACCTCGCTGGCCTCTATAAGGTGCTTGAACTCTTTGTGTGCATCAGGCATCCCTCAGATCATGTCCAACATGGCCCTCGCCTTCTCTTGGTCCCCTCTTTCGACCAAGATTTTGGTCGTTTCAAGAATACCCAACGATCCTATCGTCATTATGCCGGTCGAGACGATTGCTAGACCAAGGGAGAGGCTCCATCACCAGTGGTCTAGTCTCTCGGTGCTGAAAACATCAAGAGGGAACTCGAAGTTGATTAGGGAGACCCAATCGCCTTAAAACCTTATCAACAACGTGGCAGTTTTTTTATTGGAAAATGTGTGGCAAGTTTTAATTCCTAGAAGGGACGACGAAGCGAACAGTGGTTTCAGATTTCAAACAAAACCTCATAGAAAAAAATACCTAACAACTTAATTATTTTTTAATTTAATTATTCACAAAATATTAGGAATAAGAGTACAGTATCACATGTTGGAGTGTAATTATTTCTTAATTTAATTATTCACAAAATATTAGGAATAAGAGTACAGTATCACATGTTGGAGTGGCATGTTTGACTGTTCTGAAGCATATATCATATAATGCTTCACTATCTATCCCCATACATGAATATGCATTCTCCACCAGTTGATGGACCAAAAGTGTGGCATTATAAGGCTCCACAACTGTGTCACTATGTTAGACACTATGGGGGATGGGAAAACTAAGAATGTAAGCATCATACAATCCAGGTACTCTTCTCTGATTTTAAGATATAACCAACATGCCCATTCTTGATCTAGTCCCTCCTCCCATAGAATGGAAAACCTAAAAAAGAAAATCGCAAAATTAGATTTTGATAAGATCACCTTAACAATCATTGAACGGTATGCTATGTCCAAGTAAAATCATAGGCTAGTTAAGGATCATAATGTATACAAATTCGTATGAACAATTATTGACCAGTATGTTACATCAAATAGAATAGAATTAACCATCAATCAAGGATGGACCTTGTAAAATCTTATAACATAATGGAATTGGTTTGTTTATAATTCATTATGCTAGTAGAAACCCTTTCATTCAGTCATATTTATTCACCTCTTTACACCATGTTACAATGATTTATAAAATTGCAAAAAGTCATTTCATGCCTATACAAGAATTGGTGAAGGCATTAATTTATAAAATTGAAAAGTTGTTCCATGCCATTCGAATTTCTAGAGAGTATATATTATTTACTTTCGTGGAGCATGGTGAATCCACCGTTGTTGAAGAAATCGATTCAAACGGTGCCAACAAAGAAAGCCACCCAAAATTCATTGCTATTTTTCATGCAATAATACATAATAACTGATGCTTTTAAAGAATTGACAAGCAATAACCACTTTCCATAATGGATTATAGGTAATAGTATCAACCCTTTGAGGAATTAAGATGGTTTGTAGGTAATATAGTGATCATGACCGTGATGCATATGGAGGTGATGAGGAGGTTGCAACTTCTTATGATTGAAGATGTTTCTCTCTTGGGAAAGAGAATTTTAAAGAGGGGAAGTGCCTAAATATAATATGGCGATATTGGAAATATTGTCCCTACTATTCCATGACTTCTTGGATGCTAATGAAGATCTAAGGGCTCTTTGTCTCTACTATTGTTGGTCGCCTTGGATTCCAATGAAGAATCTCACAGTTCTAAAAGCGTTTGGATTAATATTAAATACATTGTAGGAGCCCGAATCGCATGTAAATGAAACTTTTCCATTTGTCAACATTGGTATGTTTTTTTTTTGTAGAGTAGAGTCATGATCCATTAACAATATGACATTTTCCAAGCACCTTTTCACTTGCAGGAGTTACATATTCTGAATGCTTCTCTACTGAACATTTCAAAGTCAACAGAACAACTAAAGCACCTCGAATGGGTGGTTTGTAGTTGACTATGCTTTTGGAGAGTAATTTCATCTAAAATAAATTACGAAATTAATTCTATCATCAGTACTGGTTGAATGTCTTGGTGTTAATGTGCCCAAAACTGAATTCACTGCTAAATTCCTTTGGTAATTTCATACACCTTCAACACATTAATTTGCATGAGTGTTACTATTTGGCCAGGCTTCCAAATGATTTTGGAAACATCTTGACATCTGCTATTGTGTTAATTTGGTGTAACCTGAAATTCTTCCAAATACACTCATTTTGATTTGGTGGAAGCTGGAATTTTTCCAAATACACTCATGGAATTGGATTTCCAAAATTATTCTAATTTAAAGAAACTAGAAGCTGAGTTAATGAATCCAAATCTTAGAAAATTAAAACAGAGGTTGAAAAAAGCATGCTGGAAAAAAATGAATACACTTTGCACTTGCAACTTCAACATGCTTGTAGAAAAGAAAACAGAACATGGAAAATTTAACAATTCAATATTATATATTTATTTGCATTTTGCAGATTGCTTTCTTTACTGAATGGCGACTATGTTTTACACAATTTTCTGAAATAAATTCAAGAAATCTCCAAATAGTATTTCAATCAACGAAATATAAATAAATTACTTTACCACTACGTTGAAGAAATCAATTTGCGGCATAGAATATTGAGTCCCCAATTGTAGTATGCTCATCCACTACTTTGCTGGCTACGCCATAATAAATCTCACCGTCATCCTGGCTTCTGCCATGCCAAGCTTTAAATTGAACGACAAGAAACAAATTACTTTACCACGGCCTTGGAAAAAACAATTTGAGGCGTAGAATACGGATTCCCCAATTTAGCATATCCACCCGCTACTTTGTTCACTATGCCATAATAAATCTCACTGTCATAATGGTTTCTGCTTTGCCCAAGTTTAAATTGAACAAATTCAAGCTCTTTATTGATTCTTCCAGTGTATTCATGAAAAACCCCATCGCTTACATCTACAAACAAACGAGACGAAAAACCCATATAACATCCACTGCACCTTATCACTAAAAACCACTGCACCATAGAACCCTCACGAAATCAACCTTTAGTCTACTGAAAAATCAAAGCGAAGAGAACAAAACCCCGTCAATTGAAAAAAAGAGAAAATTCAGTTTAAAACCCTAAAAGTCCTGGCACCAAATATATTGCGTGAAAATCTTACCTTTATTGTTCTCAGAAACCGTCTTGAATATAAACTTGACCTCCTTCTCGTGCAAGAGACCGTGTGTTAACAATGCCCCTACTAGAGCATGATGCCTTGCATTGAATTTCTTAATGAGATTGATGTGAAACCCTAAACTGGTTAGAAATGTGACCCTTGTCTTGCACCTTCAGCATGCCAAAAACCTTCCCATGAACATGCTTATGAGAAAACCCATCATATCACGACATTCGATGTTAACAACGAAAAGAACATGCAGAGCAAAAACGACACGGTATACGTATAGCAAGGTTGATCAACAGGAGAGGTAGGTTTCATTTCAGCGCATGAAGACGTGGCGAGTATTAATTAGTTGAAAATGTGTAAACTAAATGTGGAGGTGAAGGTTTTAAGTTCAGAACGTGTTACAGGTTTTTATTTGTCTGAGAGACGACGATGCTAAAGTGTTCAAAAACCCACGAGAAAAATGCCTTATGACGTTATTAAGAGAACATGCCCCCAGTCCTGGTCAGAGTATTGGAGAACTACTAAATACGGATTGAACACTAAGATTACAGAATTGTCTAAATATGCGACGATTTCTCCATCCTCTCACTCCTTGTTCAAACTCGTATCGTATTGGGCTTGGTCTCGTCCTATGATCCTCCAAAACTCGATAATCTCCCATGAAGTTTGTCTAGGTACGTTCGAAGGATGTGACACACTTCCACACTATTTAAACACATGTATCGCCTGTACGTGCATGTTGTGTAAACACAATGGTGATGGAATCCATGGTTCATGGCTTCTGAATCCACGATCACATTCAGAGGGATAAATGGCAGACCCATTCGATCGATGCAAAATAATCTAAGATTTTGCATTTCAGAATCAGTGAATTCAGATATAATTATCCCTCCCGCTCGATGCTATTTCGATTTGAATACACCCGGGAGTGGAGAAATTCATTCCTATTGCACACGACGGAGGACCAAAAGAGTATTTCCAGAATTGTGCACGTCCTCGGTTTGAGGGGTTTAAAACTATCGATGGGAATCGACAGAAATTGAAACATTGGTTTCTCTAGAGGAGTATGGGAGCTCTCGATGTGAAACAATGTAGAGAATATGGGGCTTAAACTACTATATGTGAGCGGATGCAAAATTTTGTAAGCTATGGAAGGTGTTGAACATCTCGATCTCCCAATCTGTATTAGTATGGGAGATTACTCGATCAGTTACCGCAAATATTGAAGGAAGGCATGCTGTACATTTGAAAAATAAAATCCAATGACAACAATTATCCATGCCAATGAAAAAAATTATTCATCACAGGAGTTGTTTCTCGCGATGACGGAGAACCGATTTCTCTCGGTAGGAAAAATAATGGATATTCGTACTCTGCTCATGGTAAGCGAGAAGATGGTAGCCCAGCAGGGTGAAGAATTGAAGCATTTGATCGGGGATGAATGTCAAACATTTATTACATGGAATGCATTATACAACATTATTTCACGACATGAATTATACCAGGAGAGGGACGCATGCATCATAATCTTCGGTCCTCATTTTCAAGAAGAATTTTAACTGATCCTGTATTATTGAATTTAAACCGATCCCGTTTTAGTAATAATAGATTGAGGATGCTAAAATCAAAGTATCATTTGTAGGATATATATAGTAGCAACAACACATTAAATTAATAATGTATCTAATACGCCCATAGGCTTAAATTTAAGCAAAAAACATTAATATATAAATGTGCCTAAATATAGGCCTATCGACACACACATTATTAATTTAATGTGGTTGTTATTAATTTAATGTGGTGGTTGCTAATAACGGGTGCGCGCATAGACATATCTACAAAGCATTAATAGAAATAATATTGTTATTTTAATTATAATATATAATAAATAATATTTAATATATTTATTACCATATTATTTAATTAATATAAAACATAATATACTTAAAATATTATTAATACAATGTTTTTCTGTATAGTATATATGAAAAATATATCATGAAGTTAATTATATCTAATATTTATTATTCACATGTTATAAACTAACCTAATAACACATATCATCACAAATTCATAATGTAACCTAGCCATAATGTTCCATACCATGTTATTGATGTACCAAGTCAACATATGTTCATTATTATTAGAATGAAGATGATCAACGCCACAATGTGACATAACCAATGTTTTTCTCTATAGTATGTATTGTGTCGGAAAACATACGAAGATGTGACATGAAACCCTTGCAAACTGTGACAATGTGACATAGCCTTTGTTTAATTTCACAACACGACAAATACATTGGGGAATGCAAGCATTCAAATACTATGTAGTAGGTTCACAAAGGGTTATGATGAATTACATTATTTGTCACATTGGAAAAAATTATAGTTCTGATTATGTTGGGATACAATGTTTATGATGGTTTATGTTTCTTTACTACATACCACATTGGTTATGATAATATATGGTTATTTTGCTCAAAATATGTTTATTGGTCAAAATATTGATGTGAAACTAATGAAATATAGTATGTTATTTATATAATTTTATTAAAGTAAACATAGAAGTTATTTAGACACATTAATTAATTTAATGTGGTTGTTGCTAGTATTGAATATGCTAATTAACAAGAAGGTATTTAATTCACATGTTATAAACAAATGTAATAAAGTATATCATCACATATTCATAGTAACCTAGCCATAACATTCCATAACATATTATTGATGTACCAAGTCAAGATATGTTCATTATTATGTTTTTATCTATATTATGTATTGTGTCGGAGAACATACGAATATCTGACATCAAATCGTGAGCCAAATTGTGACAATGTGACATACCCTTTGTTTAATTTCATAATGTGACAAAGACATTGGAGAATGCAAGCATTCAAATACGGCATCCAAGGTTGCCAAATGGTTATGATAATCTTCCTTGAAAATGTCACATCACAACGTTAGGATTTTTAATCAAAGAATAATATGTTGGTGAAAGGTTTGTCACATCCCAACGTTAGGATTTTTAATCAAAGAATAATATGTTGGTGAAAGGTTTTATTAGATTCTAATAGTACAAAAGCTATCTAATTGTCATCTTGCATTATCAAATCGTTCCCTAATCGGTTTTGTGAGATTATGTAATTCATTGTAATGTTGGATTGTAAGTTTTTTTCATAGTTGGGTCTAGCTATGTATGCAATGCTTTTCATGTTCTATTTCGACATACATAAAGTATTGATAGAAATAATATTGTTTAATTAATTCTAATAAATAATATCATTTATTTATTACCACATTGTTTAATTAATATAAAACATTAAATAAAACATAATATAAGTAAAATATTATTAATACAATGTTTTTCCCTATAATATATATGAAAAATATACCACGAAGTTAATTATATCCAATATTATTTATTTTATATGTTAAGCATACTTTATTATTTAATACTTTCACAATTACTTATTTTAATATCGATTTGTAATTAATTACATGATACCATTTAAATAATTTGTCGCAATATTACAATTAGTAAGACATATCACAATGTGACATAACCTTTGATTAATGTCGCTAATGTAACATAACTATGATAAACGTCACAATGCGACAAAAAACTTATTAAACGCCCACTCTCGCATTATTAATGTGTCACATCTTTGGTTGTATTGACATATACCAACCAAACACTGTAACAAACCATGGTTTAATGTCGTAATGTGATCTAACCCTTGATAATGTCGCAGTGAAATGTAAACCTTGATAAACATCATAATGCGACATAACATTCTGATATGTAACATAAACTGTGTTAAATGTCACAATGCGACATAACGCTTATTAAACATCCACTATCACATTATTAATGTGTCTTCCTTATGGTTGTGTTGACATATACCAACCAAACACTGTAATAAACCATGGCTTAACGTTGTAATGTGATATAATCCTTGATAACGTCAGAGTGAAATGTAAACCTTGAAAAGCATTACAACGTGACATACATTCTATATTACTATGTAGAATGTGGATGCTTTAAACCATTTTTTTTTGTCAAACGTCTCTCTCTCTCTCTCTCTCTCTCTCTCTCTCTCTCTCTCTCTCTATATATATATATATATATATATATATATATAATTCTTAAAGAAAATTTCTAAACATCCAAAGACACACTATTAATGTCATAGGGAAATGTAAACCTTGATAAACATCACAATCCGACATAACATTCTACATTACTATGTAATGTAGAATGTGGATGGCTTCAACCATTTCTTTTGTGAAACAACTATATATATATATATATATCAAGATAATTCTTAAAGAAATTTTCTCAACATCCAAACAGACATTATTAATGTGTTAAATATTGGACATTATTACAATGTGACATAACCCATGGCAAATATCACAATGTGACACAACACTTGATGAATGTCGCTAATGTAACATAACATGTGATAAACGTCACAATGCGACATAATTCCCATGTTGCATTATGGCTATGTTGAGTAATGTGGTAATGTGACAATATGTAAGTCATTGTAATGTTGCACAATGATTAGGTGTAGTGAAATTTTTAGGTGTTAGCTCTGTTTTGACATAAACGAAGAGTTATGTTCGATTGCGTTGTTTCTGTATGAATATATTGTATTATGGTTTATGTTAATTAATGTGGTTCATTGCATTACAAATTTAAAAGTAATTTCATAAGACAATTATATGTTTAATGTATGAAGTGCTATGGTGGATCATCATAGTGAGTGAGCATCAAGTTGAATTGTGACATTGCTGTATGGTCATGATGGTCACTAGATTTTTGTTGCATGATGCCATTAATTAAATTGTTTTGTAGTAGTTGGGTTTAGTTTTATTTTGAATTTCTTATTGCATTCTAAAATCGATGAAGGGCTATCTTGGATTCTGATGTTCATTGCTGCTTATGGTGTCTTGTGACATGCGGTGTATAGAAAGTCATCATAAATTACAAGATCGTTAGTTATGTTGTTTTCATTTGAACAAGGCGTGAATGTCAATTGTGGAGCAAATATGGAATATCTTTGTTATTTCAAGTGGGAATAATTGTTATATAATCTGCAATGTTTGTACTGAGATGTTTTCATAGACTGGAATACTGCAACAGTTGTTTAATTGATGTTTATTTAATGTGAAACTAAATTATTTTCTAAGCAGTTTCAGTTCCATATATTTTATGATTTGTGATATTTATGAAAAAATAAAAATTTTAAACGAATACAAAAAGAAACAATTTCAATATAATAGTAAGCAATGCATCAATGAATATGATGTAAATGAATGTATGGATTGTTAAAATGAGGAAATATAGGAATTTAATTGCAACAATTACATATATTATTTATATTGTTACTTGAGAAAGTGAAATATTGTATTAATTATTTAAATTGTAATTTGAGCAACTGATATATGCAATTGTTGAAAAACATTTGACATTATGTCAACTTAGTACGAAAAGTCATCATAAATTACCTTATCGTCAGTTATAGAATATCTTTCTTATTTCAAGTGCAAAAAATGTGTTCTTTAATGTGCAATGTTTGTTATCATACCGAGTTGAAATCGAATGCTTTGTTTATTCATTTGTTGATAATGCAATCTTTTAGTGTGTGAGGTCAAGATATGTAATATTAGTTGTACTATTTAAAAGATGTAAAGTATTGTTTCCATTAAATTCTTGATATAGCCAATAAATTTTGATGTTATACAGTTAATAAATCTGTTTATTTTAGATCAGAAGAAATACAAATAGTGGTTTGAAGCAAAAAACTCGAACATAGCCACTCCAAATTTTCATATCCTTTATAAAAAGCTTCATGGGCTGAAGACATGTTTTATTTGAAAGCAAAACACACCAAAATTTGCACAAAGTGCAAAAACTAAAACATAGTTTTTTTTACAAAGACTCATAAACCTATTGAATTTCATGCGAAAATCCTATAGGGACTGAAACAATGTCGGAGGGAATGTGAGAAGATCATTGAATAAAACCACATGCTTGGAGTTAGAGGAAAGAAATTCTTATACATGATAATGTTACTGCATTGATTGTTCACTGGCAACGGTAGACGGTGATTTGGAAGCGATGATCTTTCATCAACTGCTAAATGAGTAACACTGCAAGTTTCCAAATCATAGTATATGAATGAAATTTCAATATTCTTGCACATCAACATAGAATTTCAAAAATAAACCCAACTACTACAAAACAATTTAATTAATTTCATCATGTAACAAAAATCGAGCAAACAACATTACCATATACCAACAAAAACATAACAAATCATAAAAATAATTTCTTTGAACGAACACACAAAGCTATTTAAGCTACTCATAAATAAAATTAAATATACATAGTTATTACCAACAGAAACATAGTAAATGATAAAAATAATTTCTTTGCTCAACACAGACACAGTAGAACACAACGACGAGCCAATGGAAAAAGACACCATAAGCACCAATGAACATGAGAATCCAAGACAACCCCTCATCGATTTCAGAATGCGAAAATAAATTCAAAACAAAAAGAAACCCAACTACTACAAAATAGTTTAATTAATGGCATCATGTAAAAATAATCCAGCAACCAGCATTACCATATTGCAGCAGAAACATAACAAATCATAAAAATAATTTATTAGAACCAGCACACAAAGCTATTTAAATTACTTATAAATAAGATATAGGTTGACAATAGATTACTTAGGAACAAATCAAAATTCAAAATATTATTCAAACTCATAAAATATCTTCAACACATTTAGATAACTGTATGCAACGATAGACTGAATAAATACAATGATGCGAACAGAAAGAAAAGGGACTCTCACTATTTTTTTTATGTAGATGGTGATGACACTAGCTCAACAATCTTTTTTTTTCTTGGCATGACACCACGAATTTTCTTTGCTTTTTTTTTTCAGTATTTTTTTGGGTTTTCTTGCCAAGATCATGAATTCCGTTCTTCACCAATCTGTGGTTAGGCTCATATTTTATTGCATCCTCAAGCTTTTCATATACCAACCCAAAACCTGAAGATATTTGTCCATACGTACAAAAACTGTAAATAAATATTTGTTGTGTACCAGTAATGCCAAATTTCTTCCCTATCTCCTTTTGAATTTATGGTTTGGAAAGGTTTCCTCTTCTAGGATGTAGAACATGTATCTGAAATCAATGCCTCAACCTTGTTTCATATATGAGGTGTCTGATGCATACTGTTGGACGATGTTTGAGTTTTTTTACATCCATTTTTTATTTGGATTTGACGCAAAGATATGCAAAATAAAAACATATATGGTTTTATTAATTCAAACATAATGTTAACCAAATGATACAATAAACAACATTGGAGGAAATTTGGCATAAGCACTAAAACTCTACGATATCAATAACAACTAAATCATACAATATAACAAAACGTAAGTTGCATAAAATGGTAACATGCATGGTCATGGTTGTATATGTCAAAATCATTGGCATGCCATCTCGTAATCTATCATTCAATACTGTTTTTCTAGCACATTTCATTAGTACATTCACATTTAATCGATAAAACCAAATTAAAAAAATTACATTTATTTGTGAGGATCTTATGAAAAAAAAATAGATAACTAACTATATCTTTACTCTTTCAACACATAGAAAAGAATATGAAGAACACAAATCGAAATAAATTAGTAAAAAAAATAATGGCTGCCACTATGTTTTTGTGTCATAGTACAGCTTAACAAATGCTTGTCAATTGAATTGTAATTGAACATATTGAAAAAGTGTATGTTAACATATACGAACAAATCTTATTCTCGACAACTATATGAAAAGACAATGAATAAATAGAGATTAAACTATGTTAGTTTGTAAATTAGTTTGTTCTCTTGCAATCTATATTTCTTCCTACCAATTCAAATAATAACAACGAAACATGTCAATATTAATATCTATACAATAAACAATCAAGTTACATAATAACCTGATAGTTGTGATCTTTAAGCTGAAATGGATTCCAACTGTTGTTCTTCTTTTTTCCTGATTGTAGCATATGCATTTTTCGCCATTTTTGAATACCTTTCAAATGTAAACGGTGGAGATATTCGTAAACCATTAATATATTTTACCCTTGAAATTGCTGTGAAAGTTAAACCTTACCTCTCTGCGATACTGATATCAATGGTTTCCCTTTGTAAAGTCAAACCTTGCGATTTGTGTATGGTAAGAGCCCAAGCCATACGCAATGGGATTTGCTTGCGATTTCCTCTCGCAATAGGTGTTTTTGGAACAATTTTGGGATATCTGATGTCCCATGGTAAACCAATGTAATCATCAAATAAGATTGTAGCATACAATAGCAGTTGTGGTGGTTTGGATCCATCAGAGAAAAAGATGTTTTCAACTGTCCCAAGTGCTCCATTTACCAACCCTGCTTCCACCCACAAGTTACACGTCAACATCACTCGCTGACCAGGACATAAAAGCACTTCTTGTTGAAGCTGGTCATCATCAGCATCAAAAAAATCTTTATTCTTTGTATGTTCAGCAACACATCATGCTATAGGAATTTCAAGTGACTTTAGCATGCATCGATTATGTACATTTACCAAGCTGTTCGTAGGAAACAAATGGATTTTTGTATTGAAAGTATTAATTTCAGTACCATCCATATTTGCATCTATTTGTGACATTAAAAGATTCCAATCATCCACTGTTGGGTTTGCATTTCTGATGTTGGTTAGCAACCTCTTAAATTTGACTTGATTTGGATATGTGCCTTGTTGACGAAATATCGTGTCCAATGTAACAACCTTTCTAAAATATTTCCATAACACCCTTCCAGCCGTGTTTCCTAGATACAATGGTTTATCTTTGACAGGAGGAAACTGCCCAAGATCTCCAACAAGAATCATTGATCTCCCACTAAAAGGAACTGACCTTTTTTCAGGAAATGCCTCCCGAAGACGTGAATCAATTTGTATGAACAACCTTGGCCCAATGAAACTCATTTCATCAATTAAAATGTGTGTAACATATCGCATTTCCTCTTGCAATACAGAAAGTGACTGACCCTGTAAATATTTGAAGTCTTTAATAGGGATTCTAAGGGCCGATTGAATTGTTTTGACTCGTATGTTGAACGCAGCTATTCCTGTAGGTGCCAGCAATAGCAAAGGTATTTTTCCATTTATGGAATGCATTAAAAATTCATGTCCAAGACAATGTATAAGGTAAGACTTTCCTGTCCCTGCAGTTCCTTGAATTATCATCTTCAGCGGGTCTGCATTAGGTCCTTCATGGAAATGTTCAATAATAGTTTCAAAACAAAGATGTTGCTTATCAAAAAAAGAGGATGGAGAAGCCGACCTAGAATGTGAGACATCTGGTATGGATCCTCTTGAGCGTGCATTTTTTATGAAATCTGTTGGGTCCTCCAAGTCTCTATTCCAACCTATAGTACTATTCCATGCATGGATCAAGTCAAAGACTCTGGGACCAAGAGTATCAATGTTTGAAACTTGAACAGTATTGGGAGGAACATGACATGACAACATCTCCCACTCATCCATGTCATTCTCATGAATCACTTCATCCTCATGTGTATCGTCATCTTCTTCATTGGTATCTGGTTCTAAAGGTATCCTATTGACATGCCAAGCTCGATATCTAAGGATCCTCTAGTTATGAATAATAATTTTTGTGCTAACTCCAATATCAATCTGAATGTTTCTAAACAGTTTATAGAGAAGTAATTCACTGAGGCAAAATGACTCAAAGGAATCTGAATTGTTGTTAGGAACTTCACAGAACCGTGGCCATACACAAACTATCGTAGGTGTAGCTCTTGGCTTCCATGGTTCTCTCTTACGTCGACCACTAAAAGACCATGATCGTGCAGTTTCAATCAAAGATAAGTGATCCAGAAATGGAGGTCTCTTTTGGTAGTGTTCTAGAAACCCAGACCCTGTTGGGAATTTGTTGTTATCCGAGTTGGAAGAAACTCTTTTGAATATTTTTCTACCAACATTAACTGAAACAAATCTATGGATAGAAATAACAAGAGGAAGCTTTAACAACATATGACAGGTTTCCTGTGCTCCTATATCTCTTTCCACAATTGTTTCAGCAAGAAACTTTTTATATACACATATAGAGGGAATGTTAGAGTCAAAAGCATTGGAGATTCTTGTCAACATGTCTTGATAGATTTCTGATATTCTCTATGATTTTGAACCATACTTTGCAATGTATTTCAAAATTGCATGACATGAAATAACTGGCTGGCAATCAACATTGGCATGCCATATTGAAAGAAGAGGAATGTTATGGACATTTAACCTATCGTCCTTGTGAGCAGGTTCATATTTTTTGTGTCCTTTGTCATTGACAAATATTTTCAACTGGTCTTCAAGTTCCCATGGTGCATTGTATCGACACATGTAGGAGGAACCTTTTTTACGTAAACATGAATGAACACTGCATCTTATGTGTCGTTGCATTCGATTCGCTAGTTGCTCATAGTCATCAAGGGGATTTGTATTGAATATTTCACTGGTATCCAATAAGCAAGGATCTTCCTCCAAAGGTTGATGAATAGATATATTCCTGTTGTGAGCATCACAAGGATTCCATGCTATTACATAGTTGTCAAAGTATCGTCTTGCTACATCAACTCTTATCATGTCTGTCCAATCCAGTTGTTCCATGTCCGGTTCACCTTCTAAGCACAGAAATCCATGGATATGTGTTGATCCCCTATGTTTCCATTCATACCTATTAAACTCATCATGTTTCAATAATATTATCTTGCAACAAAATTTCAAGTAATAATCTAACATGTTAGATTGAAAAATAGAATAAGGAAACAACATACCTGTACCAGTAGTCTTTAGCATGAAGGTATTTTACAATGATTTCATCACGGAATATACTGAAACATTCATGCATATACTTTGCAACAATATGTGGATAGTTTATAACATTATCAGTTCTCCGTCTATTTCGGTTCTGTGCAAATACAGGTGCAGAATTGGGCATAACTTTATGTAGGTCTGGCCACTTGGTATCAGCTACACTTAGAGTGAAAAAAAAAGTTGGGCAACCAATTTGTGATATCATGTCAGTAAGATCACTGTGACATATGTTCCAGTATTCCTTCTTTCCTCGAATACATGAACCAAAACGCATCAATCGTTTAGCTAATTTGGTGTCAGGGAATTCAATGATCTCCTTATGTAAATCTTCAATTGTGGTAGGTATGCCATCTTCAATGGTTTTTTTCATGAATACAGCAGCTGTTCCTTGGCTTCGATGTCTCATTATCATGTTCAATACAAAATATCGAAACCTTATATGTTTTCCAAACCTTTGATCACAATATTTAAGTAGGTGCAACCCATACTCATTTAAGTGGACATCCTTCAGACATGGTTGCAACCAATCAGCTGGGTCTGTGGGAAACAATGTTGGAAATGCCATGTCAAGCAAACCTTCTGTGTTGTATTCATTTATTGGAGACAAACCAATCTCTGGCCATTCCATATCTAAATCTGACAAAGAAGATTCTTTGTTAACAAAGTTTCATATCTCCTCTATCTCTCTTTGTGAATTTGGAATTCTAGCTATAAAGGATGAAGGATGAGTTTCGAGTCGATGAGTTCCAAATCTATCAATGTATGCATCAATCTCTTCTGAGTTAGCTATGTCAGAGTTGATATAACACAATTTCGAGGAGACATCTGTTGGCTGGTCTGGGAGACATATGACTGATTCTGGATCAACTTCAACATCTTGCTAATATTTGTCCATCCATATTTTGTAATGCAATGCATCCATTACTCACGACCTACTAACAATGCATTCATAGTGCTTGGATGGAGGCCCTTCTCTCCTGACAATTAATATGTCTAGGTCTTCAATTCGACGAGGAAGAGTGTTAGAAATTGAAACAATATCCCATGGGAAGCTAATTGTATGGCCACTATATTTATATTGACCTCCATGTGCATGTGTGACCTGTAGTATTGGATTCACTTGTGCTATTAACATTTCTTCAACTTGTGTCAAAATTGATAAAACAAGAGGTTGTTTGCCAGGATTCATGTTGTTATCTCGAGAAAAGCGATGGATACCACGCTCTTTCCTACATCTCACACAAATAGGTCCTTCATCTCATCTAAAAACATTCATTCCAGGGTATGATTCACGACAAACATTACACATTTGCACAATTGACAATTTATCAATTTCGGCACGAAATGCTCAATGGAAAGAGGACATTTGTTGGAAAAGTTCAACCATGTTTCTTGATGTATGTATATTTAAACCTGGATCTTGAGCATGGACATTACCATTCAATGCAAAGTGAGGCAATACATGTCGACATCTCTCTCCTCTGTTGTTGCGACGATGTAGATTCCTGACTTGCCTTCGTTGAGTACCATCGCCTGAACCTGACCCAAATTGCTTTCATCATGAAAATTATAATGAAGGTTGGTTTCCATCATATTGTTCATATGAGTTGGGGTTTGAATGTTGTGTCCTCGACGAGCCTCAATGCTATTATCATGAAAAGTGAAAATGTCGTTGTACGACTAGGCTGAGTAAGACCTTCAATGTTCCAAGAAAAATAGTCCTTTCTACATCTCCACTTGGTATACTGATCATGATCTGGTTTTGAATCATTGCTTGATCATTCATTGTTGTAGAATTGTTTTCCGAATTGAGGTCCATGTTCTTCGGTTGGATGCACACAACATAATTTTGACCGACATTTTGTAGAGAGTCATCGTCACCAGAAGACGGAATGAAATTGATCGATGTCATGTCATTTTGACAATTATGTCCATGAATGCTACTATCCTGGAATTTCAAAACGATTTTTGATTGAATTATTGAACACGAAGATGAAATAGTATTGTATCTAATACTACCTTATTTTGATCAAGGTCAAATGCATGGTTGTTTTCATGGATAGGTGAAACAATACCTTGGTTGTTCCAATATAAATAGTTCTTGCTGGACTACACATTTGCAAAAAGGTTTTGAGTTGATTTCGAAACCCTTGATCTTCATTCGTTAACAATGCATTATTTGCATTGCTATGTGAGTCATTCATAGCAGACTTGGAAATCATGTCCTTTGTTGTTCGAAGAGAAATTGTTCTTATACCACTGCTTCTTTCAGCTGTATTGGTGTTATCATTTTGTACTGTTTCTAGTTGATTTTTATACATAGCTTCCTCGCGCTCATCAAATGATTGATTCGGAAAATTGTTGTGAGTAGCTATCTAAACATTGAACATGTATGTAAGTATATCTATATTGTACAGATAGATACTTTTTCAAATATAGACAATGCCGTGTAATCCTTATACCTCGATGCCATGATTAGAAAACGTTTCGCCCGAAGTATGATCTACAAAAGGTTCAATAAATTCATTCAACCTTTCATTACAGTTGTTGCTATATGTTGGAGTTGATGATATAAATTGACTTCGGCGATTTGATGTCCTCATTATATTAGATATGCTCTAGAATTTAGTGGGCTCCCCGTGAGAATCAATGACATTTGCAAAGGGAGGACCATGTCGTTCTCTTATCTGTTCACCAATTTGCTCAAGTGCTATTCTCTTGGTATATTAAACGACGTTTCCTATTAATGCCTTCCTTTTTTCTATTATAGTGTTTTTGTGAGGATTCATTTTTTGCGTGACGTGATGTTTCTGTCAAGTTCTTCTCACTGCTCCAATTATTATTTTTCTTTGACGACATATCTACATGAGCATAACAAAATTAGTTTATGTCAAACCATATTAGTGTAAAAATACATGTTATAGGTATAGCAAAAAGAAACACAAACGTAAAAGTTTTCAAAGAGTTTTGAACTTTATTTAAATATTAGCTTATAATATATGTATTGCTGAAGATCGCCAAGATATAAAATAATATTGTAATCAAGTTTTGTATCCAAGAAAATAAATATTGGCATGTATGCATAATTTCTATTTCATAGAGAATGTAAATTGGCAAACATCAGAAGAGACAAATCCAATAAGCATGGTAATGAAGTATTGAAGATGTCGATTTGCATAAGTACAGGTAAGTAAAATTCCATATGTAGCACTGAGTGCCAAAAATCCGGTAAAGTAGGTTGGGAAGAAATATTTTGAATAAGTATGATTAAGACCCATCAAAACATGTCAACTTGCATAACGTACATGTAAGTTACATGCCATATATGTTTATATTATCCCATTGAAAACACATCACCAATAGAATCCATGTTTGGGCAACTTAGAATGATGGATATGTTGTCTACAAGCTCAACAACACTTAGGTGTGTTGGATTTTCAAGTTTGGATAATGCAAAATCCAACATTCTATCGTCGCTTACAAAATTAGAATGTGCGTCGATGAAGTCATAGAAACCAAAAGTAAAATGGTCATATTTGCACATGAGCAAGTAATTATCAAGTGCTGCAACAGGAAAATACCCACTGCATTTTCCATTAATGACCGAGGTCAAATTAGACATGATACTCCATCGCAATCCACCTTCTAAACATCCATTTCTTATTGAAGAATTTGTTGAATCATTTTGATTTTTTGTTGGTTCTATAGACCACAGTGTAGTTCTCCCATCATTGATAAAACAAAGAAGCTCATTGCGATAACATGCTAGGCTAATCGATAATGTTGAATTCAAGTGTGGAATAAACTGGAACCCCCATTTGTTACCCTCAAGATCTATCCAACATAGCTTGTATATACATATATGATTATCTCTATAAACCACATGACTATCCACCCATAACATTGTTTCATTATACAATATGGGATTTTTGGGTCGCAAAACATCGCCATCGATAGGACATGCTTGTCTGCACTGCATATGAATACTGCTGGAAATAAAATATTTTGTTTGAAATTCTGCATAAATATGTTTCAATGCTACCCAATGGTGTTTTTGTTGCTAAATTTTTTTTGAACAATGTAAATAAACCCCAATCACCAAGTCCAAGAGACCCTACATATGTACAAGTCTTTGTGAATGAATTGGCGATGTAGTATTTTCTTTTTCAATATAAGATACTGGAGGATGAAACTGCAACAATTGAACCACATGTGGATTCAATTTTGTAGTTGTTGTTTAGGACTTGCATAGAAATAGATGAACATTTTCCTATTTGGCTAATGTAATGGCCAACGAACCGATGTCTACCAGAAGAGCCAAAACCAACCAAAACTCCATATTCTTTTGTTTGATTGTGTTTCCATTGTGAGATGAAATTGTTTTCGGACACAATACGATTCCAACCTTTGCAAACCATTTTCAAATGGATAATCATAGATAAAGGAAACCAAAGAAAGATCATTTCAAGTATGTCTATTGGCAAAGATTTCCAAATCGCAGGGTCCATGTCCATTTCTATAACACAAAATAAGAGAATCAATTAGCAAATGGATTGATGTAAATATGCCTTCAGTTCCAAATACTCATAAATCACAGTTTTTTTTTGCAGGCATAAGTATAATTTAAAAGTGCTAGACCAAGGGAAACATTTTTTTGCATGTTACTTGTACAATTGAAGTACAATATAAAATGATGAAATGTAAAGATGATCGCAAAAAATTACATACACTACAAGAAAACATAACATCCACAATGGATATTATTTGGTGCAATATAATTTTTTAGATATATATCTAATGATTACATGGATGTAGATAATATAAAAAGATGATCAAAATTCGCAAAATATGCAAAAAAAATTTTTTTTGCATATTGTTTACATGCCATAATGCTCCAATGACTCATCCCAATTTCTAGGAAAAGGGAGTAAATCGTCGAATGCTTTCATGCTTGGAGTTAGAGGGCAAAAATTTCTAGACATTACAATGTTGGTACATTGGATGTCTACTGGCATAGGCAATCGATGACTTCGGAGCAATGATCCTTCATCAGGTCCCACATGAGTAACCCTGCAAGTGTTGAGGTCATAATATATATATGGGATTTGACCATAGCTACACATCAGAATAAAACTCCCCACAGCCAGAAATGGAATGTACCTTGGACAATGTGTATTTATATGGAGTGTCATAACTTCTAAAAGGGTCCATCTCAAGTCTCTTCCAAATATCCAAAACCCGTGCACCTCTTCAACTGCAGATGCACCAATCCTCAGATATATCATTTCAGTTATGGACCATATAGTTGTCCTACCATTGTTCATAATACATAACAACTGGTTTTGATGTACAGTCAAACACATGGACCATTTGATGCGTCCTATATGAATTGCATGACCAGCCCATTTGTTCAATCCAATGTCGACTGACCACATAGTATAGGAATATAGAGCATCTTCCTCTGAAATGATTCTCATATGTATCCAATATATTTTTCCATTAAAAAAAACTGCATCTTTAGGAGGGGTTGGAATGAAGCTAGTTGCATCAATTTCTCTGCAATCTCTATTCACATTGTTGGACACAAATTTTTTTGAACCATGTTCGTTCTCTTCATGAAGAACAACTATCCATCGCTATTTGTGATCACCGATGTTGCTTATGAGTGTGAAGAAACCAAGCACTCCAATTTCAATCACGCCTATATATAAAAACTGTCCTTCGAATGTGTTAATAATAAAGTAGCGCTTGTGACCTAGCAATGAACAAAACATTGATAGAAAAATATTTGAACTAACTATGCATTCAACTAAATAATTGTTTTCTGGATTGGTAATATGCAGAAAAGATGTATGGCCTACATAATTTATAAACTTATATAGTATTTCGATCTCGTATGGGTGCCAGACTTCAACAAAAAAACCAATTTCAGTTATGTGATTGTTCAACCAAGAAGTTCTAAATGCTCGTTTCCACAAAATTGCCTGGAAATGTTTAGAAGTTGATCCCAACCAGATCAATGTCGAAAAAGGAACCCACAACAAAATCAGTTCCAATATCTCCATTGGAAACAAACTTCAGATGGTAGGATATATTTGTAGCTATATAAAAAAACAATGAAAAAACATATGGTTATGAAGAAAACCAATAAAAAAGAAAAAATATTTATTTTACCATTTTATACATGGAACATAACTTCATTTGTTGACATAAGCAATGTCTATGTCAAACAAAATTGATCTTCCAATTTCAATTTTGAGGTCATTGACATGTGCTTTATGAGTCAAACATCCAAAAGCAGATGTTACAGTGATAAACGACATGTCAATGTTACGTATCCTATGTCTATCATCCAACAATGGAATGCTAAATGAGATCCGTCAATTTTTCATGTATAATCCTATGTCTAACATCCAACAATGGAATGCTAAATGAGATCACTCAACTTTTCATTTATAAATGTGAGTTCTACATCCAAATTCATTTTTTGGTTGGGCCACATATATGTTCATCAAAACCTAATATATCATTTTTAGGTTTCTCATGATTATAGATATTGAGGTCATTGACATGTCATTTTTCAGTCTAACATCCAAAAATTGGATGTGCAAGAGGGGCCTCACCAATTGGCTGAGCACATGTCTCTTGACTTCTGACATGATGACACCTCTCTCAAATGGTATTCATAAATTTATAATTCATGAATACCATGGGACAAACCTAATGTATCATTTTCAGTTTTCTCATGATTATACATATTGAGGTCATTGACATGTCATTTATCAGTCTAACATCCAAAAATTGGATGTGCGAGAGGGGCCTCACCAATTGGCTGAGCACATGTATCTGACTTCTGACATCATGACACATCTCTCTCAAATGGTATTCATAAATTTATAATTTATGAATACCATGGGA
>LPNX010017815.1:0-34983 GCA_001517045.1 Pseudotsuga menziesii | reverse complement strand
ATATTAATAATTCAAAGTTTAATACAGACACACCACTTATATAGTGACAGAGCAAGACAATAAAGATGAAATGACTAAATTACTTAACTCAGATAATTTGAAATGTTCAATTTGTTACAACTAAAATGTAATTTGTATCCATCCTCATTCACCATACCCCAATTTGTGTTGTCATTTGTCATGTGACAAGAAGATTTGTGATAAAATGTTTTGTTCCCGTGACCTAGCACCATCTAAGTTAGGAGGTGGCTGGGCAAAATTATATTTCTATATCAATTATTGTGAGTACTGTCAATGACATGCAATGAATCCAACAAATAGTCCACCACAACATTTGCATTTGCATATCCTTTGGATGAATTGAGGTGAACAGTACAATTTTGTACAAACCTGTGGCACCCAATTTCTGCAACAATACATGGACCTCGAGGCTCTTCAACATGTAAACAAAAGTCTCTAAAGTCACTTAAAGGTGATCGTGAGAGGTGAGAGAGCTCAGTAAACCTCTAAATTTGTGCTGAAAAACCTGAATAATGCCTATGGGACTATGGATTTATGAGATTATGTGAAAAACAATTCTAGCACACCCACATAGTTTGTGGTTGGATCACTTTGATAGGGATCAAATGGTTGAAAGATAGTGATGGAATAGAAGACACTTTGTGAGTTATCTATGCCTTTCTACATGTTATCATCCACATTCTTCAGGTTATCCATGCAGTGTTGGTTATCCATTCATCACTTGTGAGTTATCCATTCATCCCTACCAATTATCCCTTGATGAGATACCATTTTTTTATATTTTTTTGGTTTATAATTGTTTATTTCTAATTTTGAAAGTTCCATAAAATCAATGTCTACTATACTCTTGTCTCATCCTCTTATCTAGATAAAAAAATCTAGACCATAATCCACCTTAAATCTCACATAAAAAAGCTTATTAAGATTATACTACCACCATAAAATAAATCTTTGATTATACAATTCCTGCAATTCAGATAAACATAGAAGCAAATAACAGTGGGTAACTATAAAAAGCATTTCATATCACTAGTGCTACTTGTTCTCTACATGTATACCAATTTTCGTAGCCCAAACCTATTGTTTTGTCACTCAAATGATGCAGCCACAAAAACATATGCATTATCATTTGCCAACAAAATAAAATATGACTATTAGAAAAGATGAAATTTGACATAATTTTGTAAATTTTCAATACATAAATTTATGTATTCCGAAACATGATTCAATTTCCCATTTAAAGTGCCAAAAGTGACCCTCAATAACTTACACACCCCAAAAACGTGCCAAAAATGACCCTTTATAACTTACACTCACCCCAAAGTTAAAAAAACTTCACAAAATACAGTTCTTATGAGTCCACCAAAAACAATTTATGTGGTTCCAAACTAAAACTTACCAAATCCTACAACTTGCATTGGGTACATAACTAACCACTATCACCCTTGATCTTAAAGTAAGCATAAAAAGATTAATACTAAGTTCAAACTCAGACCAACAATACAAAAATAATATTGATAGAGCTTCGAAGAAGACCAATGAACTTCAGTCAATATTTTATGTGGCAACCCATTCTTCAAAGCAAATACTTCTATTCATCTCCCCGTCTTTTTATATTCTTATACTATAAGAAATATGAACATTTCACTTGGCTTAGTTGGCCTTTTTCGTGACGCTGGCCTTTAGCTAGAAAACATTTCGTATGGAGAGTTCTAGGCCAGGTTGTCAAATTTTACCCGTAGACACTGATAGGTGATATCCGATGGTCAATTCCTGACCATTAATGAAAATATAGTTTTTGGAACCACTATAGTTTCGGTGGTTAGGTTTTATTGTGATTTAGTCACCAATATTGTAATAGTTGTCTGGCCCGAAGGAAATTTAGGAAATACTACTTGTTATGCACCACCACCATTACCTGGGTATCCGATGATTGGATTACCACCACTAGGAATGTCACCTTATTCCATACCACCTAATCCTTATCAGTCATTTCAATCATCTGCCTTTACTTTTTACAACCAGCCACCCTTGCCAACTACTCCACCGATATCTCCACAATAAATGCTGTAAATCATTCGATATCTTTGGGTTGTAGTAATGTAACTGGATGATGCAAATTTCTTCCAGCATATATTAATTAATGTATGCATGATTATTTTATTTGCAACCCCACTTAAGTGGGTTGTGCGATCTTAGAATGTGGTGTTTATTCCTGAGATCTAATACAGAGCTTTGTACTTATTCTGAATTTTACTTGTTGATGCACATATTCCCAGAGTTTCTTATGAGGTAAGTGTATAGTATATCAGTTTTCTGCAGAATGCATATCACATTGTTTAAGCAAAGTTTATTGACTTCATTCGATAGTAATGTAAAAAAAGGAAGCAAGCAATTGGAACGAAAAGTTGAGAGAAGCATGTAACTTAATTAGGTTCTGTATATTATCCAAATAGCTATGCTGTTTGTTGATGTGGACATGTTTTTTTCTGCAAAACAAATTTACACGGTTTTATATTTGAGATTTAGGTGCATTCGTGTCACAAATTTGCAATTATTCCCAATTGTTAAGTAAATAGTGTATGATTTTTATCTGCTAAATTTTCTTTGATATTTCTTGTAATTCCCATCTACATTTTTATTTCACTGTATTCACTTATGTATTATGATCCAATATACATAACCAGGACTGTAGTGCTGCTAATCATTAAGAGCTAGGCTGTGGTTAATTACAATGTCTTGCCTTTATTAGTTCTTTTATGCCATAATAGGATATGTGGCTAAATGCTATCTGGATACAGATTGAATAATCCTTTCAAAGCTTGTAATTTTGTTAAAATATTCGACTGGTACTCTTAACTGGCCATTGTTACTACTTGCCATGGTTTCTAAAAAGTATATTAAGATGGCTTCTAACCTATTTTATTTCTTTCGCTGTTAAAGTTAGTTCTTAACAATATATAGTTTCACCTATTAATGAATAAGATAGACCAAAAAAATGTTTTGCTATGTACTTTGTGTCTTATGGATAGGTGAGTTTGTAAACTCGGTTGTATTCTTAAATTTGGTATCATGTTTACCTATGGTATGCCGAGGCTCCTCATTCATGTCCTCACCAATAAGAAAATCTCCATTCACCGCCCTTCACCTTCTAAGATACCCTTAATAAACTGAGGATCTACATTCCCAAATCAGACTCTGATTATAAATGCCCGCTTACCACATAGGCCTGAATCCTCGAGAAAAGAGAATCTTTAAGTCGATGAAGTGCAATGCGACATTTTGTCATCATTTATATCTCATGGCTTTCGCCCAGGCTGCCATATGGTCATACAAGATATTAAGGAAAACTGGAAGAGGATCAAAACCTTTGTACACATGGATGTGCTTAAATGGTTTGATAATTCACGTCACGCGTACTTGCTGAGTTTTGAATGTCCATGTGAAGGCTATGTAAGAAAATTAAATTTGCTTTGGTGTAAGGCCATTTCATAAAAAGCATTTCATATCAACACAGTGGGCCTGTTAGGCTGAAAATTTGATACAAGTGGCGAGGTGTATTCATACTGCTCTAATGCGATGCAAAAAAAATCCCAACGCCACATGTTCATCTTGCTATACTTACATCTATAGGAGTACACAAATCAAAGCCAGCTTTGGCTATGATTTCTGTTCAATTTGGGTCCGCGGGGATGAACATAATCTCAAAAGTTGCCATTTACATTTTTATTTCATCGTATTCACTTATGTATTATGATCCAATATACCTAACCAAGACTGTAGTGCTGCTAATCATTAAGATCTAGGCTGTGGTTCATTAATATATTGCTAGAAAAGGGGCATGATTATTTTAAGTCTATTCATTCTTTCATTTCAATTAAAAAAAGCATGCTTCTCAGCATTGCTGTACTAATTTGTTGGGGTTAATGCATGTACTAATTCGGTAGGGTTAATGCATGTGGATGTGATTTTTTTTTCTATCCATTTTTCAGTTAATGGTTTGACAATTTCATCATACAGTGTCAGACCAGCTGCTGGAATCCATTAAATATATTCATCATTTACAAAATATGCTAATAGAGGTGGAGAAGAAACGAGGTGAACTTAGCCTCTCGGGCACTGTTAAAATTTTTTCCAATAGTTCTCGTGTTTATCAAAACCTGCTCGCTTCCCATACTTGCAGCCCGTCGCATGTACCAGAGACATTGCCGATAGTTAGGGTTAGCAAAGTTGGTTCAGGCATTCAAGTGACTGCAAATACTCTTAGAAATTAGATTGACTTCTCTAGTCTTCTATTAGTGCTCGAAGAAGCCGGAGTTGAAGTTGTGAGTGCTACACTCTTTGCTATAAATGATAGGGTATTTCATAGTATTTACTCGAAGGTATTCTCTTACTAAGATATGGAATGCTTGAATCTACTATGGTTATTTGAATTTTTTTTCTGCAAGTACTTTAACCATTTTATTTCCGAACTGTGCAACTCTCAGGGTTTTTCACTGAACATAATCTCAAAAGTTTCCATTTACATTTTTATTTCACTGTATTCACTTATGTATTATGATCCAATATACCTAACCAGCACTGTAGTGCTGCCAATCATTAAGAGATGGGCTGTGGTTAATTACTATGTCTTGCCTTTATTAGTTATTTTATGCCATAATAGGATATGTGGCTAAATGCCATCTGGATACAGATTGAATAATCCTTTCAAACCTTGTAATTTTGTTAAAATATTCGACTGATACTCTTAATTGGCCATTGTTACTACTTGCCGTGGTTTCTAAACAATATATTAAGATGGCTTATAACCTAATTTATTCCTTTCCCCGTTAAAGTTAGTTCTTAACAATTTATCGTCGTGGTTTCTAAACAGTATATTAAGATGGCTTCTAACTATTTTATTTCTTTCCCTGTTAAAGTTAGTTCTTAACAATATATAGTTTCACCTGTTAATTAATAAGATAGACCAAAAAAATGATGCAGTTGTAACGCTAATACGATGCAGAAAATGTAGATATATTGGAAAAGGATGCCAAACAGCGAAAGCAGAAAATGGAAGAGATGGTTAGAAGCCTCGCAAATTTAAAGGGGCCAACTCTTCGAGCCAAATACATAGTAGAAGCAGCCTTGTATGTTGGGGAATCTGAGGCTTACCTCTACTACACAGGCTCTCCAGCGAATGCTCCAAGACGACGAATGCTCCAGGGAATGCTCCAATGCTCCATCGAATGCTCCAAGATCTCACAGCGAATGCTCATGACGAATAATGCTCTAGGGAATGATCCAATGCTCTAGCGAATGCTCCAAGATCTCATGGCTAATGCTCATGATGGAGAATGCTCCAAGATGCCATAGGAAGAAGCGAAATTCAAAAATGATAGGAAGAAGCGAAATTCGAAACTGTCAGGTATCTCCTCCACCACTACTCCTCAGAGGCTAAGAGACTACTCCTCGGTGGTGGCTAATAGACTCTTCCACGTATCTCCTCCATGCTTCGACATATCTCCTCCACGCTTGCTCCTCTACACTTATCTCCTCCACCGCCACGTCTCCTAACAGACTCCTAACTCTATGGCTAGTTAGGAGTGTTAAAATATTAGACGATTGAAATCATCTAGATCATCCACTTGGCATGATTTGCAGGATATTTATGATCCGCTCAAGCAAGTCCATCCCCCAAAAATACCATTGATATAAACGCCTATCGGCGTAATAAATTAGGCAAACCTCATTTACTAGATAGAATTATATCATACTTATCCGTTGATACCTATCCTCAATGGAGTTGGATAATATTTCACCATTTGCACCTATCCCACCCATAATGACTTCGTTATCCCAACTCCCCTCCATCCATCTTCAACATTGCACTCCATCTCCGGCAAGATCGAGAGGCATCCTACAAGCCATCGAAAACTTGAAAAAATCCAAAACCTCTGACAGAGTTGGAGGTAAGCTATTCATGTCAATGTCATTCAGTTAATGCATGGAACAATGCCGAACCTCCTTGTTAAATTCGGAAGTCCGCCATCCCGTGTTGCTGCACCTTGCAGACTGCTCTTGTTGATCCCCTGCCGATCCCAAGGTATGCTGTAAACAGTGCGAATTGTTGACTGGTATATGCAAATGCATCTTTAGAGATCATTTACAGTCCTCTAGCTAATTTTTTATTGAAACCGCTTTAACTTTGAATTTTCCAACATGGATGTTTGAATGCTGTAGTTTCATTGTTAAAAGTTTTCATTTGAAGTTCCATGCACAGTAATCCCGTATCACAAGCAAGAGATTGATACTAAATACTCCAATTAACAATTGATATGGTAGAGCATCATGGAAATAATGCAAGAAAAACTTTCTCATAAAGACTCCAATTAAAAATAAAGAAATAAATAAATGCATGTCCAAGAGATTTAGTTCCTTATCTGGTGCACTTTTACTCTTCATTGTCTTAGAGAGCTCTTTGTCTATCGATGAATTTAGCTCCAAAACATGTTTTATAATCCTTCTTAGAATCTCCAAATACTCAAGGATGACATGGAGAGAACTGCGATGTAAGTATAGTTATAGAAACTTTGGCTTGATACCGTGAAATTTATCTAGATCCTCTAGTGGAACTGAAGTTGAAATGTTGCATAAGATTGTTTTCAGTAATGAATAACATTTGAGTTATTGTGGGAATTGTTGTCTATTTAGTTTCTCTTCCTCCTATCTAAATGCATTCCTTGTTCCTCAAATATCTCAAATATAGTGAGATACTCCACCTATTTAACTGTATTCATTGACTTTAAAGCAACAAAATATTCGTTCCTTATCAATTATAGCACACGGATATTTCTCTTCATTTCTAATAAATTTATCCAGCATGATTGTCGCTTCTTATCCAACATATTGACTGGTATGTGCAAATACATATGTTTTTTTATTTTTCTTAAGGTCTAATATTGTTAATCGAGTCACAATGGAATTCTTATTGGCAGTGGTTCATGAACAAAAATGAACATATCAAATCCCAATAAGGCCTCTACTTAGCATAATCTCTCCAGCCCTTATGCCCTTTTTTTATCTCAATAGATCACCCCTAGTCTTTAGCTATTCCGCTCTTGTACTATACTCCCAAGTTCACATGATATTACACTGATATGATTTTATCTTCACTTAAATCACCAAGGGGCCTTCTGAATAAATGCAAACAAAGAAAGAATGAGATGAATATTATATGAGATTCACATAATATGTGAAAATACAATATAATTGCAACTGGAAGGAACACACAACTAATTAATGTGGCCAAGACAGGGAGACAAATGAAAACTGCCATCGTTAGAACTAAATCTGACAAACATACAAATTGAAATTAGTAAAATTAGTCTATGAATGGGTTTGTAATTGAACCAGCAGAACGAACACCAAAGATGCAGCATTGTGATTTCAGTTTGATATGTGTATTTTTCTGTACATAAATAATATGTGACCTACAATATTACCATGAGAAATTGCAGAGAAACTTCACCTTCTATCTAAAAATAATTTGCTCCAAACCCTAGTTGCTCCCAGTGGCGGTTTCTATTTATTACATATGCCTTATCCATCCTGCAGAGTTCCATCCATGGATGCTTTGCTCCCATAAAGAAACAACCAGCAATGTATTTTCAATAAATACTACTCATCATTCCACTCACACCCAGTCCCTCTAATCACGGACTCCTCCTCACTACCCCACATTCCTTTAAATGTCCCATAAAATAATTGCATTGAGATGGGTGCCCTCTACAATGTGGGTGGAGGAGATCCATCAATTGTGATTGATATTTGTTGTAATGAATGAGTATTCAATGTGATATTTTGTTTTTTATACATTTCTCTGAATTTATAGGGTTATAAGTCCATTTAAGTATACACTATTATGATAGTACACTTATTTACAATCCATTGACCAAATGTCAACCAATTCATTCTATCGTTAGTGCTAGGAAATAATAAGCTTATGTGGGATTCTTGCATGTAATTACAGATGGATGGAGGTATTTTACAATAACATGTTTGCATATCCTATCATGTATGTAGTTCTGATTGTGTTTGTGAGCTCATAAGTACATTGAGAGAGACTCTTTCCTGTATTTATGTTGTTGTTAATTTGAAAGGGTGTTAAGTAATTTATTATGCAGTCATTTTAAATAGTTCTACATGCTTGTTTTTTTGTAGTCAAGGGACAATGAGAATTAATTTTTTCCTTTTTATCTAAAGTGTCTGTCCACATTTTTTGTAGACTTTGATACGAAATGGGTAGGAAGAACATATGGGAGACTATGATGGGCCTAGAGGTGCAAGATCCCAATGACAAGAGCATTTTTTCTAGTAAAGATCTAAGTTGGTTTGAAATTCATCGAAGGAATGGAACCACTAACCAGGTTTCCAAAATCCCATCACATTGAGTTTCATAGTTTATTAAAGGGGAACAAATGAATCTCGATGCTCCTTGCATTTTCAATAGTAGCCAAAGCAAATTCCCCAAACTGAGGGATAGTGTAGCCTTTCGTTATGAAGTGTAAGTGTTTGAAAATTTTATTGTTTGGAAGTATGTAATCATACTAAATTTATTACTTGTCATGTGTATTAATATTTCAATTTTATTTTATGTAGATACACTTGTTCATATGGCTTGAACGATAAAAGGGGACAAAAACTAGCAAAACAAAGGGTCAATTCATTTGTGAAAAAAGGGGAACTATCAGTGCCATTTTATTGTAAAGGTCATGGTTAATTATCCTGGGATAGAAATATTGACCTATAACAATTATGAGCATAACGACATGCAAGGATGACCCTGTCATGGAATACATGATAGTTCGGTGACCCTAGATTAATGCATAAGCCAAGGATTTCAAGTTACATTGTTTCCTTTGTGGAAAGTTGTTTCTATTTTGATGTGCCAATTGATTCAGTGTGCAAAATGTAAATCAACAAACATGTTGACATGGATGCGGAAGATCGAGATAGGGATTTTTTATCATATAGTAAATATGTCACAAACATCTATGCTCATTTGGGAAAGGAAAAATATTAGTTGCACCAAAAAGATGAGATGAACGTAAACGATTTATACGAAAATCATAAAGATGATATTTTTTCTATCAAAAGCCGAATGGAGGAGATGTCCCATTTATAATCGGGATTCAAACAAAGTGGATGCTAGAGACCATGGTTAAGCTCTCTCATAATAGCTTAATAGAAATGGATTTTACTTTCAGTAAAATAAAATACAAGGTAAGTGTGATGCTAATGATTGATTTAGCATTGTCATTTGAGTTGTAGCAATTCAATGAGATTGATGACTTCAATTTAACTGCAATATGTTATGTGTATGGCAGTATCAACTTTACATACTAGTTGTATTTGATGAGCAGCACAATGGGGTGCCAGTTGCATGGTTTGTATCTTCTCTAAATACAACTCAAGACATTACATTATGGTTGGATCGACTCATGCAAAGGTGTCACCAAGCTCGTCTAGAGTGGAAAGTCAACGCCTTCATGGTTGATGATGCATTTCCCAAAATAACAGCTTTGAGGTAATTTCGATATTGTTATTTTGCAATGTAATTTTTATTTAATCTATGATTTTATATTTAAACATATTACATATCACAAGAATATCACATCTTCCAATGTTAATGCTATGTGTTTGGCACGTCAGAAATGCATGGAAAAAAAACATGAACTGGTTGGTCAGATGTGCAAACAGAGGGAAATAAATGTTTAAGGACTTGGGTGATATCATGGAATTCCATTCCAATGATGATGTTACTTACACAATTGATGGATTTTTTAGTAAATATGCAGATGAGGAAACTTTCTTGGACTATTTCCAGTGATAAAATTTGTAAGTGTGCATACTCTTGTTTGTATTCTTTGTTTTTGTATCTTTTATAGATGGGATATATGCACTAACTTATTTTTTTACTCGTAGGGATATGGATAAAATATTGCAGATATTTTCCCCATGCAAATCAGTAGACACATAATGAATTTGAGCCATACCACTGCTACGTGAAGACAAAGTTTCTTTCTGATAGATGGAGGAAATGTTCCTGTAGAATGGATTGGTTGATATATGTATTCTTAATAAATGTTGAGCCATCTTATCGGTTCAAAAAAATTTTGAGAAAAGAGGGATATTTGAAAAATTATAGAAAGTAAAAGAAACTTGAGAGCTCAACTGAAAGAGCTAAAAGGATCCTAGATAGTGATTGTTTCCCCCACGAGAGATTATCTTCTTCTTATTGGTTGAGGATTCAAACCACTCCTGAAAAGTGGTACCTTGTCACGTAGTATCGCCCAAATTTTATGGCATGTGATTTCCCATGGTCTATTCATGGAAACATTTGCAAGCACACCATAAAAGGTTGGTTGGCTCTATTTTTCCTAACACAACATGATTTGAACCCAAAATCTGATGACAGAATCCGACAAAATACGACGTATCGTACGGATGTGTCAGATAGTAATGATGAAAAGTACTGAGCCTTTTAAATTATTTTAGCGGTGTTGAATTTACGACACTAAGGTGTAGGATTTCTGACACTAGGGCGTAGGATTTTCGACACTAGGTGTATTCCGACACTAGGGCATAGGATTATTGAGACTAGGGCATAGGATTTCCTACACTAGGGCATAGGATTTCTGACACTAGGGCGTATGATTTCCGACACTAGGGCTATTACGACACTAGGGCTATGTCATCGGATATTCGACACTAAGCCAATATATATATATATATATATATATATATATAAAACCACAATTGTCCGAACACAATATTTCTTCGTGAAACAAAGAACCCAATAATAATTTCATGGCGGAGCTGACACAATATACCTCCACATCCGGAGGTCATGCAGAGGAGGTTTACCAGAGGTCATGCAGAGAAGGTCGCTGGAGGTGCTATAGGAGGTCAAGTGTGTTTATGTAGAGGAGGGTTTGCAGTGGTCAGTGTTTGTAGAGGCAGAGGAGGGTTAGGTTTGAAGAGCTGAGTAGACTGTGTTGAGTGACTTTCAAAGAACTTGACAATTCACTAAATTACTCGTTTTTTGCATATTGTACAGGAGTTTACTTGGAAAATAAATTGGATGATACACTCACCTGGGGTTTCCAGAATGAGGAACTAGCATACAACAACGTGCCTGGTAAGAAACCCACCCTCATTTCCAAACTACATTTCTAGTTTCCTTTCATTTAGACTTTGGTGGAAACATTATTTTTATCTCCTCTGAGATTGAATCAACTTACGATTCCTTTTTTTTTACATTAACTCACCAATAAGGGCACATGGCCTCTCCAACCCTTGTTGAATAAAAAATTAGGAATTCCAATTTTATTTATAAAATACCCAACTGAGATGTCATGGAGGATAGTATTCATATCATATGGGATTGGAACCCCCATTTAGATTCCAAAAACATTTTTTGCGAGACCAAATCCCATGATTTGGGTGTTTTTATGAAAACGTAGATTCCCTTGAGGTGTTTTTCTTTCCATGTGTATGCGTCTGATTTTATTTTTGGTAGCTTTTGAAATGTTGAAAGGAACTTAGAGAAGGAAGAGTTGTAGGTGGCTATCTACTTATTGTTTGACAAAATTCCTCAACCAAGTACTTCTCCACTAAGTGTTTGACAAAATGCCTAAACCAAAATTTCCATATCTCCCTCATTCGGATCTTGAGGCCGAAAAAAATATACAGGGTTTGACTCAAAGATTCAACCAAGAAATTTCTAGAAATCCTAGTAACCCTTTTTTTTGGTCCATAATCCAGCTAGCAAAGTGTGTTAATTAGGCCCCTTCTATGTTGATTTTTTTTTTTAAATTTGAAAGAGACCCATTTGATATGGAGAAGTGAATATTAGTACTATACAGTTCCTTTAGGTTTCCACCCATAAATTTTAAATAATGACGTTAGATTTTGATTTCATCTCCCTCAAAAAAACCTTTATTGTTTACCTTTTGGAGGCCAAATCTCACTCAATTTTAGCTCCATTTTCACCAAACAAAAGGCAATGTGTTAATTATACTTGTAATTTATTTATAATGAACTTAGGAAATTTTAGTTTTAGATAATTTGTGAAAGGTAGATTAGACAGAACAACTTTCATGCCAAGAGGCATTTTGCCCATTTTGAACCTAGTTTGAGACCAATTTTTATAAATGATTGGGGGTACACTCATAAGAACAACTTTCCCTCTGAGGCATAGATGAATGTCCCTATGCAAGTACCATGACTTGAACTACCTTGGAAGCCATTCATAGCATTTTTGTGGCCTTTTAGCTCCATAGTTTGTACCATCCAACTAATGATTAGCCATCACAACTGCCATGGAGGGAACATATCCGAAATCAAATGATGACATGGAACTTCAAAGTTTATCTTCAAAGGCTTTTGTCAAGCCAATTTCTTTCTCTCGAATTGTAAATTTTTGAGCAAAATAATATTAATTTTTTTCCTATAGGGAAAAAATATATTTTTGAAGGAAGTTAAAAGTGATTTGACTTAGAAAAATCACCACTTCTCCAAAAGTGACAAGTATCTAGTAAATCTCCAAGTCTCTTTTGACCGAATGGATTGCACGTAACCCTGACCTCTCAAATCTCTTTATATATGAGGAGGGTCCTTTGTAATAGTTAACATTTATTCAACAAGAAATATAAGCTCCATTGGTATTTTTTTAGATCTTTTAGTACTATACTCACTTGTCCACATTCATCTATTGAGATTTGGTATATACTTGTTAAGGTTTGAGGGATAGTAGTAGTAGTTGTTTATGTTGGTTAGCTATGTTTCTTGTATTATTTTATTGGGTTTAATATGCTGGTTTTAATTTTCTTTATTAATAGTTATTGTTTGTCATATATATTCTTTTGTGCAAGTTTTCTGAAGAATAGGTACTTGTTTGCTTAGTAATCTATGTTTGCTCAAATAATTTTGATTTGGATTTATACTTGTATGGAAAAGTTGAAAATAATGTGTTCATAATATAGTTTAAAAACTAAACTTCTCTTCCCCTGAATCGCCCTCTCACTCTGTATGTGAGGTGAGGGTCATCGATAAAATACGAAATTAAAAATAAGAAAAAAATATTAATTTCTTACTCGATGAAAAATTGGATTTTACTATTCCATGATCTTAAATATAAAGGATTACTTGGTTTTTTCTTTCTTTTTATTTATTTATTTAAGTTTTGAATACTAACTTTATGTAACCCAAAATTCTAGTATTTCTTTTAGACTTCTTATCGTCATGTAAAGAATTGATTTTTGCAAGATAGTTAAAAGGTATCATTGGAATGGTTTGAAACCATATATGCCTCATGGAGGACTTATTGACTTACTTAGTCAATATGAATAAGGAATACTTTACTATTGGGTACAGGTACGCTTTAACTTCTTATTTTCTGTCTAGTCCACTTAAGGAGCGAGAAGATCTAAAGACTTGAGGTAGCTTTAAAACCCTTTACATGGTAAGGTCTTGAATTTCTATAATAGTTGATTTATCCTTAGTGGTTTTACAACCCAAAGGAATTAATATCTTAACCTTGCAAGTATAACTTAATGCCTAAGTATCATAAACCTAAAGTCTTGCTAGAGACAAAACTTCAGACTATCGACTATGCACATAAAGAGAAAGATTTAGACAAAGGTAAGGATCATACTACTGAGTTCAAAGTTCTTCGTTTGGGCAGTCTGGTTGAATTAAAAGTGATGGGATGTTGTTGTACAAGTCATTAATTCTCAGCCTTTCAAACCCCAAGAGGCTTGTACTACACCCCAGCTGTCAGACTTTTATAGATTGCAAAACCCTAGGAAATTATTGTTGGTTTCAGGAGTATTACAACAGTCCTTTCCTTGTGCCTTTGGGAAGGATTTTACTACTTGATGTTCAACGTGCTTCGGCTTCCTTTTTTTGTTTTCTCATTCGAAAGAACTAGCTCCACTTAGACACAACTTACACTTTGATCCAGTTATTGGAATCTATGTCTAGAAAGTTGAACAACGCACCAGGCAGAGTCAACAAGGTAAGTGCAAGGCTTTTCAAAAAATAATTTTTTTTGGAAATAAAGTACCAAACTTTTGTTTGTAATCTAAACAGATCTTAAACTGGTGCAGAATAAAGAGCTCCTTGTGGACTTGGAAGCTGGTCAAAGTGAAGGAAAAGGCAAGAACAAAAATCTGTGTAAGGCCTCTGTTGCTCCTATGGGACTCTTATGGAGGAAATCGGTTTTATAAGTTTCATACTCTTGCTATGAGATAATTACAAAATGCAGTTGTGTTTTACCAGTTAAAAAAATACTATTTTTAAATATTTCTAATAGAGTAGAGAGATATTGAGCCAACCTGTTCAATTACGGTTACTTTGAGTACATTATTTTGTTTATAGGTTTTATAATAGAACTTGCCGAAGTTTAAAACATTGTTTACTATGTTTTTCCAGCTCAACCTTGAAATACTATAGTTGAGAAAAGTTTGCTTGAAAAGAGTTTTATTTAAAAAAAAACATTGATTTATAGTCGCATGAGAGGGTCTTAACTGTAATAGATCTACATACAAAAGACTATGGGTCTTTTTATTGATTCTGGAAAAAAAATAGTTTTTTTAATTATTACTAAAGAATGGTTGCATAAATTTTGCAACCCTTGTGTATTTTTTTCTTCGTAAAAAAAATGGTTTAAATGACCCTAGTTGGAATGGAGTGAAAAATATTGTTCAGTTAAATCTCAGATTTACAAGGTTTTTTTTTTTTTTTTCTTCTGAAGAAAGTACAAATCTTGAACAAGTTTTTACCTATGAGGTTAATTACCTTAATAACTATACTTGATTCATTGTTTTCATTGTGGATTTTTACAGCGTAAATTAAAAAGGGAAAAAGCCACTATCGTGGAAGAAGATTATTGTATGGCAACTCTTTGTTTAAAATTTTTCCCTTTTATTTAGGGCTTACTAAGCCGTGGTAAGGAAATTTAAAAAGAATCACCCAAGGGAAGTGTAACAATAATTTTCAGTTAACTACTCAATCCTAACTAAGATATAACAAATGTTGGAATTATTTTTCTTTTAAATGATATAACTTACAGAGTTTAGTTTGTAAGCCTTTACTTTGAAAATGAAATAGTTTATCGTTTACCAAATTTCCACCATCTTCCTTTTATCAGAGAGTACGCCATTTAAATATATAATTACCAGGCTTAACTAAAAAAAATATAAGGGGTTCAACCCTAAGCTTGAATCTCGATCTACAAACTTGGTGGTATAGATCTAGGGTTTAAATGTGTTTAATGTTTATGACTAAAATGTCTCGCTCTGTCTAAATTAGTTTTTATTTATAATATTAAATCCAAGATAAGTTTTAAAACTAAGCTAAGCTTTTAAACTGTAACTACTTATTATAAAGACAATGCCTAAAAATTGGAAGCCTCATTGTTTTTAAATAGTGCAATACTAATTTTTATTGACTATATGAAGTCTTCAAATACTTTGCAATTTTATTGTAGAAAGTATGAATAGGGTAGAAAATTTCATCGGTGTGTGTATATGTCATGTTCGCAATGGTACACAATATTTATTTATTTGATTGTTGAAAGCCTGATTAGACTCGAAAATGTCACTGTTCTTTGTACTTGTCAAGGTACATACATACTAACCCCGCATAAATACTTCATGATTTATGAAAAATGTTGACAAGTACATACATACTGACCCTGCATAAATACTTCTTGATATATGCAAAATGATTATCCAAGATATTTTTGTAGTGATAAAAGTATTCGAGTAGGCAAGTATATTATTATGCAATGGATGACTGTGTATAGTTTACTAGGATATATTATTGTTAACCATATCATATACAAAAAAACGAAGTATTATAGTTAGTGTATAGTTCAGTGGATAAGAACAATATGCAATAGCATGCTGGTATATTCCCTGTAGGGGATATTTTTAACTTATAGGATGTTAAAAGTACATACAAAATGTTGGTAGGTATGTATAGGGGATACTTCATGATTTATGCAAAATGTTGGTAGGTACATACATACTGACCCCACATAAATACTTGATATATGCAAAAAGATTATCCAAAATATTTTTGCAATGATAAAAGTATTCTAGTAGGAAAGTAGATTATTAGGAAGTAGATGACAGTGTGTATAGTTTACGAGGATATATTTTTGTTAACCATAGCATATACAAAAAACCCATAGTGTTGTAGTTTGATTGCCAATATTTTGTACATGCTGGTATGTTTTGAAATATCTTAAACCTTGTATTTTGTAGTTTGCAGCAGGAGTTTGTGGTACGTATTTTATTCATTGTGGTCAAGGGATGAATCTTTTGGTTGATTAAGGATTTTAATTATTCAAAACAAGTTCATTTCTTAAAGTGACATTTGATTCCCCACCAAAGATATATCTTTTAATAATGTTGGGTTTAGCCAGCTCATATCTAGTGTTTCCCTGCTCTTGGGAGATTTGGAGTGGGTATGAAACGTTCCTAAATGTATAGGTATGGCAGTGGGTACATGGAAATGTTTAGGGAGATTTTGTGGCAGGTTTGACCTATTCTGAGTTGGCATTTCGTGGTTTAGGTGTCTCTTTCAATCATCTGGCATGTCATCTCTTTATATGGTTTCCTTGTCAATGCAATGATTCTTCCCAATGTTTGATAGTTTCCCTATGATTTCCATTACATGAGATTGATCAAACAAACCACTGCAGACCGGAGGCTTATTAATCTATGTGATGATTGATTTTCGTCATTTAGCTTTCCAACTATAGAGACTATTATTTGCTGTCAACTATAGAGTTTAACTTATTTATCTATGCTGGTTTGATGGGATAAATGGGAGATATGGATGAGAAACCCATGAAGGAGGGGGAGGAATACTTGGGGTATTTTCTGGTAAGAAAAAATGAGCAGAACAGGCTAATTGTTGGGTACAGAACCTCCACTTGAGATGTCCCCACCCACTTTATAAGAAATAAATTTATAGGGTTATGATTCAAATGCATAGAACTTTGAAGCATGAAGTGAGTTGTTTTTTGGAATGCTTTATCTTGAGGTCTCCAGGTACCTTGGCCCACATAGAACTTGGTTGGATAGATTCATGCTGTCAAACTAAGTAGTGGACTAATCGTTTGGTACTGAACCTCCATTTGAGATGTCCCCACCCACTTTATAATAAATAAATTTCTAGGGGTTTGATTCAAATGCACAAAACTTTGAAGCATAGAGCGAATTGTTTTTGGGAGTGCTTTATTTTGAGGTCTCGAGGTCCTTGAATCCACATCAAACTTTGGATGGACAGGTCCATGCTTTCAAACTAAGGGGCTCATCCGGGAAACCTTCTAAAAGGAATGTGAAATTTCAGTTTTGCATTAATTGCCTAGGCACACAAAATTTCAACAGCATATTATTTTGTAAGGTTTGAAGTTACTAGAGACAAAAACTTAATATTCAATCTATCAAAGTTGATAGGAATATACATTGATGAGATTAGATTATTCACACTCTTTTCCCAATATCATAGCATTTAAGTAAATAGAACTATGTTGGAACACGGTGTAACAAAACCAGCAAATAAAGAAAGAGAACGTTGTCAACTATATGTTCGAAAAAATTGAATTTCTTCCACAACAATTGTAACTAAAATTTTGTGCTCAATAAAATATTCATTATAGCAAGGAAGGAAGCAAATGCATTGTTTCAATAGTAGCATGGTCATAATGGTTAAGCATTTTGAGTGTTTTATTTACCGTGAAATAAGCTAATTGCCATGATAGTGCTCCACATTCTGTATTTAGACATATGCTGCTCTTAAATCATTTTCCATGTCCATTTATATAAAACTTTTGTTTCAACTTATGACTTATGGCGGATGCATTTCTAGTCCACATCTGCATGGCTATAGGTTATTCTCAAATGATATCAAAAGGTTGGATTGAAATTCCAAAAATGACATAAAAATCATCGATCAATGTTTCCTCTTCATGACTATAGGTTAGATAATATAGTATCTCATGTGTATTTTCTCTTCATTTAAAGTTATACAATTTTGTAATGTTTATGACAAAATTACTATTGAGTGTCACCACATTGAAATATGATAGTTACAAGTTGAGAACCAATGTAATATGAAATAATCAGTAGTAATAATTGATGTTATCAAGTGGAGCATAAAATATACACAGACACTATTACAAACAATGGAGTTTTGCATTCATAGATATTTTAGCAGCATTCTACAACAATATGTTTTGAAGTATTTGATAAAAAACCGTGACCCAATCATAGTAAGGCCGTGTTAAAACCTTAATTTTAATTAGGAACACACACTATAGCATTATGATAGTCATTGATAGAATAGGTGAACAAGTTTTAACTATGAATACAATTTTTTTTAATTAATATACAGTATCCCGTTGGTTATCCAACAGTCAATGCCTAGTAGCTGTTGTCGGATTTCATGTCAATTCGACAAAATTGCTGTAGCTCATATGGTATATTGTCGTAGGAAATTCAATAGCATTTACATAGGAAATCTAACGGCCTTACTGTAGGAAATTCGACGGCATTGCCGTAGGAAATTCGACGGCCTTGCCGTAGGAAATTCGATGCCCTGGCTATAGGAAATCCGACGGTCATGTCGTAGGAAATCTGACGACCTTGGATTATCTGTCAAATATCCGATGTTATGCCATTGACGACAAAAAAAATTGAGGGTGTTGAATACCCGACAGGTTATTGTCGAATTTCAGACATGGTAGCCGTCAGATTTTGGCCTCAAATTCTGTTGTGTCAAGGATACCGATAGGTTATTGGATGAAAATCCAACACCTTGTTCATTCATTGCACTTACTGAGAAAGCTATATATGAACCATACCACGATGTGGATGTTGAAAATACTATTATGGATACTAACAATGTTGATGATGATGTTGATGCACTACAATTAGCCAGAGAGGAGTTGTATGGCTTCTTTCAGTTGAATCAAAACATTCTTCCTATCACTTTGAGAAAAACTGAACAAATTATTGGTCTTGTTAGAAAAATGTTGGATGAGGCCAACAACCTTCACATATTGGACTATGACTTTATCCTTGATCCATATTTATGTGTGACCAAAATGAAAAAAGAATACACAATCATAATCAAATAAATTTTGAAAATATAACAAAGATATAGTAAACACATATTCTATTAAATGACGGAAATAAGACAGAATGTAATAGAATAATTAGAATGGTGGTAGCTATCTCTGAGAAGAGATGTGGATGCCACGCTCATCTATGCAAAGCTGAATACAAATGAGGCCAAAGCGGCCTATTTATAGTAAGAATGAGAGAGAGAACCCCAAAAGTACAAAACAAAACCCTATAAGATGAATCTTCATAAATTTTGCGGCCCCAAGGTGGTAAGTTAAACAGTCAAGTTCCCAGGGTCATAAATTTTGCATACGATCTCCGATTTGGGCGCTTGATAGCTTATTGGAAAGGTCTATCCGATATTTAAAACTTTCAACTATGGCCAAATGCATGCTAAAAAAAACTATTTGGCCAATTGAATCACCAAAAAAAGTCATTTAGGGCCTCAAAACAGCCCTGGAAGTTTGGGACCCAAAAAACCCTAGAAAAATAACAAGGAAATTACCACAATTGACAATTGTTTTGAGCCAGTGGAATAGGTGGGTTGAAATTGATATCCATCTAGATCAATCCTCCCTCCTTAGGAAGCAATGGTCTCCATTGCATTGAATTATGTATCATATCCCAAACTGTGCATTGAGTTGATCTACTGGTGCGACATTTGCTAAAGTGAAGAGGCTTCTTTTCTTTGCCATCCTGAGAGGGTTGTAATTGTTGTGTGGATGATTTGTTTTTGGAGGATCACCTTCAATGCATGGAATTTCATTGTAGAGGTACTCGGATGGATGAGGAAACATTGAATCAGTTTTCTTCTAGTGTCTGATGAGCATAGATAACATGTGTTGAGGGTGTGGAGGTAATCTGATGTTCTCCTTCAAACACAATTGTGAAGAGGAATAATTTTTTGATGTGGGAGATTATCTTCCTACCTTGTAAGGTTGTATTAGGTGCAACTATCTCTAGTATTCGATAAATTTTTCCTCCAAAAGTAACAATGACACTGCAAGGTCATGAATAATATACAACATGGTGCTTCCACATATATGGTTGTCCTAAAAGAACACAACAGACTTCAAATAGGGCCACATCACACAATACCTCATATTTGAAAGGATTTATTCCATATGGTAGGATGAATTGTTGATTAATGCAAATACCTCGTCCTTGGATTAGCCAACCAATGTTGTAGGGCGATGAGTGTGGTGTTGTCAGAAGCTCCAATCTCTTGAGGAATCCTGCTGAGATCAAGTTTTTTTGGTTTCCATTGTTAACAATGAAATGTAGAGGGATTCCCCTCACCCACATCTGCGAGTGGAAGAGGCGCTCCTCTAACTCTGACTCTTCAGGATCCTCTAGATGAATCTGTACTGTAGAAAATATGGCAGTGGGGTGTTCATCAATGATCTGCTTCCCATTATCTGTGGCTGTGGCAATGGGTTCAGAATTGGAATCAGGATCTAATTAAAAATATTTGATATGGGTCACCAATAACTGATTTGAGCGACATTCACCAATGTTGTGCCAAGGTATTTTATGAAATTCGTACCACTTTTCGATGTCCTTCTTTGTCTTTCTATCCCCCTTCTTTTCTTGTGGTGGGGATTGGTTGTCCTTTCCTTTTCCTATGTCGTGTGGGCCAGGGTTTCCCTTTCCTTGCTTATGTAGTGGATTTGTAGCTCCAAAGTCTCTCTTGTTATTTCATCAAAATTTATCCTCGATTTTGATAGCATATCGATAGGCAGATCTAAGTGAAGAGATGTTAAGGAAGTCCATCTCATGTGGGATATACCAATGTAGACCACTCTGATATTTCAGAATCAGGTGCCGCTCAGAGTCCTTGATGCCCAGATTTGTGAGCAAGGTATGAAAGTTGTTGATGTACTCTGACGCTGTCTAATCCCTCTCTTGATGCAGAATGGTCCATTTGGTGTACTGGTCATCATTGTTTCCCATGGGGTAATAGTGTTCCTTATTGATATTTATGAAAGAGGCCCAAGTGGGATTTGTCTCAAACATTCCAGACTCGTCTGATGACTTTCACTCCCAATAACTACCCCACCAATTTTGGACACGAGGGACTTCCTTCAGGAGTGCGAAGCTGATCTTTTCCATTTCAGAGAAATTGTGGATAGAGAAATACCCTTCTAGATCATTCAACCAATTATCTATGGAATCTACATCGATATGGAATTCAAATAAAGGAATATCAAAGTTAAATTCTACCTTGGAAGGAATTGCATCCCTGAATTGATTGCTCATTGAAGATGCACTTGTCGGTGTCAGCATTCATATAAGTATTTGGGAGAACCTATCCATCATCTCATTCTTCTGTCGTACAAGGGATTTCTCAAGAAAATATTTGATAGGATCTCCTACCCAACGTCTCTTGTTTCTTCCTCCATGGGAGGTCATTTGGGACAGTGAGAGTGATCAAGTGAAACGAGTTCGATACCAAACTCTCTATTCTAGGACCTCGTTGGGGACATGCGTAGAGAAATAATCAAAGGGCAGACTGTTATGATACAATTGGTCCATATTTATATGTGAATGAAATGAAAGAAAAAATACAGAATCATTATCATAAATTTTCTACAAATAGAACAGAGTGTAATACAATACCTAGAATGGTGGTAGCTATCTTTAAGAAGAGAAGTGTATCAAAACCACAAATTTTCACAAAAAATTAAAATCTTGAGATAAAATAAAATGCTAAATCTGTGGTCTACTAACAGCTAAAGGTTAGCAGAAAAAGAAACAGTCTAATGTTTAGTGTTACATATTTTCAAATTATGTTAACTAAAGCGGTTTCCTTTTTGTAACATAAATAAGGTTTACCTGCGTATTGTTTTATTTCAGTTTACTGATGAGTCTTCTTACGGAAAGTAGGTGGAATATAAATTGAACACTGGGATTACTTAGCATTTATGCTAATGCAGAAAGATGACTGGTTCTTACAGGTTTACAGGTATGATCGAACAAGTAAACGTTTTAAATTCATAAAGTATCAAGAAGTGTTTCTATTTGCAATTAAAATGCTTAGTAGATAACCTGATAAATTCCAAGCAACTTCCATGAGGTAAAGTAGTTTGTTTTATCCAGTTTTTCTTCTAAGCAAAGTCCAAATAAATGAGTTCCTATCTTTATCAAACTTAGTGATAGTAAAGATACTTACTATGACTATAAACTTGTAATCTTTGTTACATAGTAACTTCTATTTTGATATGCATATCTTGCAATGTTATACCTATGGTACTATTGGTTTTTATACGTGGATGAGCTTTGATCAATACTGATAGTAAAATTCTCATTAGGATATTAACTTCGATTTCCTATTTAACCTACTAGTATAGTAAGTATCAACCTATTACTTATAAGAATAAATAAATTGCTCATTAACATGTTATTAGCTTCCTCGTCAATGTCATACTGGAAGTACTATTGTATTATATACATTATCGTAATATTTACTTGAGCACCAAGCTGATCGATATTTGCATTCCTTAGGAAATTTTAATGCCTGTAAATCTTCTTGATATTAAAAGCTTGATTAGGGTAAAATCAATTGCATCGTTTCACATGGAAAACTAATTGCGTTTACTTCTTAAATCTAAGTCACTCAATATTGTTCCAAAGATTAAGGACTTGATTAAGGTTATATCATTATAATTCTTATTATTATCATAACGCCATTCTCACATGAAGTTAATGTCTATAACAACTTTCAAGGTAGATCTTTCTATTATGAACAATTTTCTATCCTATGCAAAGTACAAGTTATCTTGTATAATCACAAAAATTATCTTACCAAATAAATATTCATGGTAATTTGCGAGCAATTTCCAAGTTGAGAAACAACTATTGTCTATTAAATTCCAAACCAAATTAAACTTATGTAAAAGAATTCATGAATATATTCTTTTACTATGCTAGCCAACTTTATAGTTTATTACCATTCGAATCATCGGTTTTAAAGGATTATTCACATGCATATTGAACAATGCATAAAAGCAAACAAATATATTTAAAGTTGAAAGGTTCTATGCATGATTGTTTTAGGGGTTAACCAATGATTAAATGATTATCACTTATCACTAGGTCACCGTTGGTGTAATATGGTTTTACCCAACACCCAAAATCGGGCTAACAAACTTTATGATAAACTTACACATGATTTACAATGTGATATATTATGGCATACAATATAGTTCATGTATTGTTTTAGAAGAAATCATTGTGTAAATAATTTGAATTATTGGAAACGCAGGTGACTTTGGGTACCAACCCATGCATGGTTTGATTTTCTTGAGGGAACATGGTCACCTCCTGTCCGCGTAATGGAGAATATATAACTCTTACAACCCTAACACCTTACCATTCTCCGTCCACAGTTTATGCTAGACTTCGGGCTACTCTGCAAGGTTTTCATGGCATTCGTGAGCGATATTCTTGTTCCAGTTTGTCTCAATGCCTGCATTTATTGTGCTGTAGTTTCTTGAGCTCAGTCTTTATGCCAAACTCCACAGCTGTGGGTTTTTATTCTGCAAGAGTTTGTTGGGTTTCGTTGCACTTGGCTTGTGGCCTATTTGTAGCTCTCTCTTGTCTTTCCCATGTCCTGTCACTATGGTGATAAGTTATCTTTACTTGTTGTTGGATTTTTCTTTGCCATCGTAGTAGGGTTTGGAAAACTGTGTGTACCTTTTTGATATTGGTGACTGTCCCATGGAAGGAATGTTCATTCTCTTTAACCAGGTAATCATTTCGTTTTGTATTTAAAAAATATTATTCATTCTAAAGTCATGTTTATAGTATATTTTATTACTAAAAATGTTTTGAAACTAATTCACAAATATTTTTCTCTTGTAGGAACTCGTGACCACTCTTGTGAATAGAAAATAAGATGATGCTAACTGTCTTCGTGGCTTGTGGCTCCAAACTGGTAAGCCCAGGGTTACAATGAATGGGTTCTTCACTTACTTGTAACATGGTATTCGATTTTGGAAACTCTGAGCTTGGAAACTTGTCCAGCTTCATCTTTTAGCTATGTAGTTTCTTGTTAGATATTATTGGGTTTTTTTGTTTTGTTTTCAAACCCTCGCCTCGACGATAGGTAGACCCGGATGTGAGCTGATTGTTGTATTTGGTTTAGATTTCTACCCTTATGTCCTATCAATGCAATACAATGGTTTTTAAAAGGATTTATTTCGAGCTCGGACTCGCTTGCAGTAATGCTATTTTTGTGAGTCTGTGTACTAAGGGTTTTACCCTATTCGACTGTGAATAAAGAATTTACTGTTTATTATATTTTGTATGTATAATACGGTTATTTAATTTTGAATAGTAACTTAGTCATAGTGTATTTGTAATATTTATTTATTGCTCGGGAAATATGAGCTAGGGTGTTTCTTGAAGAAAACCTTTGTTTAAATAAATCTTTCAAATTTATTTTTAATAGGTTCTGTTACTTGTTAAATTTGTTTTAATTTGTGTTACAGGTGTATTGTGAAAATTTCCACTTGTAACATTACATTTGCCTTTTAATTTATCCTTAATGGATTGTGAATAGTTTATATTAGTTTAATGGTTTATTAACAAAATAATCCAAGTAATTGGATTATAGCTTGAATGTTCGTCATTTGTAAAAATAATAATTGTTTAGGTTTTCAACCCTGTAGTTTACCTTTGTAAGTATAACCTGTTTGTAGATTTAATAACAGTTCTTTTCATAAAGAGTCATTTATTTATATGTTAGTTATTATCATATTCTTATTGTTTTATTTAATAAATGACACATAGGTTTTTACTTAGAGTTTTTGAAAAGATATACATTGACTCTGTAACTGAGTTTGTTATTTGTAATTTATTTATTTTAATAACACCCTAATTGGGTTCTAGTATTTGTTAGACTTAGTTTAGTTGATATGATTAGTAAATAAAACTACGTATTTGTAATTTAATTCGGTATTGAGCTGAATATAATAAAATAGTTTTATTGTGTTATTACTTCTGCATTGCAAATAGTTACTAAATATAGGAAGGAATGTATCTATAATGTAACACAATTTAACCTCCAACATATTTTAACTTGAATAAAAAAAAGAATAATTGTCTATAAATACAACATTTATTTGCTAAGGTATTTTCTTAACATATTAATCCTTCTACCTGTACCAGATTACTGCTATTTCTTTTCCAGTATATTTACATACATAAGCTTGTAAAAATAATAACAAAGATAACTAGATTATTATTCTTTTTTATAATAACTTACTTACTGAAATAAATTACTTTGCTATTATAAAATTCAGAACCACATCTATTCAAATCAGCCTCTTATCATTTTCCCCATCTACTGTAAATACTCTGTTTGTGCTGGAGTACGACCTGGTCCTTCCAGGCGTGGAAAAACACATAATAGAATTATTCTACATCTTAACACATTACTATTTCAGATTCCTTTCTTCAGTAATCTAAAAGATTCTAACTCTAACGTTTTACAAATAAATATCTAACATTCATTTACAGTGAGATTCAGATTTAACAATCTAACAAAAATAAAGAAATTAAAGTAGAACCCGATTAGGATAAACAACAACAGAGTTAGGAAGTCGTTCCTCCCTACCAAATCCTAGAGAGCGCTCAAACAACACTTGCTTAGGACCCCCAAGCCTATTCCTAGTCTTCTTGGTTAAGAACTGGTGGACCATGTAAACAATAGACTAGTCCAATGACTTAGTAAACACTCTGCACTCAGTAGTAAGATCCTTCAGTTGAAAAGCTGCACTAGATCACTTAGCATTTATCCCCTCAAACTCTTTACACAATTCCCTTCCATTTAATTTCTTTGAAGTACATTCACCTGAATGATCACTTCTCTAGAATGAGCATCCCCAGCTCTCTTCAATGGGTATTTTTATAAATATTTCCTAGGTCTTTTGGGTATGTTGTCATTAATTGAGCCACCTTCTCTGATTCCACTTTATTGGGGAATCATGACCCCAATGTAGGGAGCTTGCCACCTGCAACAGTTGAAAGTGGTTTGAGGATGCTGCCACATGTCTGTTTGCTCTCCATCCAGTCTCCTCCACCAATTTCACCAGTAAACACTCTTTTAACAGCTCTTCTAAGCTATTGTCTCCACCTTTATTTATTAATAATTAAAATATTTAGAATTACATTAAATATCCTTGACTCTGCTAAGTCATCAATTACATCTTAGCCTAAAATTTAACATATTGTCCTTAAATACAATCAAATAAGATAATATAGTCTTTTTTTGCAAAATTGGGGCATGTGACATACACACGCCCTTAAAACATAACATCGTCCTCGATGTTATTTATTCTTCATCCTTAGAATTCCCATGGAACAGAATTGGATATGCATCTCGCATATTACTTTCCAATTCCCATGTGGCTTCCTCTGGACTAAGGTGCTTCCATTGCACCTTCACCTGTCCAATGGTGCGGTTCCAAAGTGTGATCTCCCTCTGCCCGAGGATATAGTCCGGTTCCACCAGAAAATTTCCTTCTGGTTCCACCTGTACATCATTGCAGTTAACAACATGAGTAGCATCATGAACATATTTCTTTAATACAAAAATGTGAAAAACATTATGTACTCTTAAATTTGGTGGTAATGCTAATTGATAAGCTACTTGTAACGAGGTGCTAGTTTTACACAACTCCCCAATCTTAGAGAGCTCTTTTTGGGCCTGACCTTGATGAACACATGTTCACCTACCTAAAAATTATTTTGGAGTTCTTTTAAGGTCTTCTTGACTTTTCTGTCGATCCTGTGCAACCTTCAGATTACCTTGCACCTGTTTTACAATTTCTTCCATTTCCTTTAATAGTCCAGGACCTAATACTAATCTATCCACTATATTACTCCAAGATATAGGAGTATTACATTTGATTCCATACAAAATTTTCAAAGGACTAAATCTGGTTGATGCCTGATAATTATTATTATAAGCAAATTATACCAGATACAAATAATCCTCCCATTTACCTGGCTAGTCTTTCACATACATTCTTAATAAATCTTCCAGTACTTGGTTTACTCTTTCAGTTTGTCCATCTGTTTGAGGATGGAATGGAGTACTAAAATTTAATGTAGACTTTAATCCTTTAAACAAAGATTTCCAAAAGTTACCTGTAAATTTAGGATCTCTATTTGAGATTATGACTTTCGGTACTCCATGCAGTCGGAAAATTTGTTTTAGAAAGATATCATCTATGTTTGCATCTTTATATGTAGTTTTAACATGTATAAAGTGAGTTTCTTTACTTAACTTATCGACTACTACCATGATAGAATCATTTAGATTCTAATTTCTAGGCAGTCCAGTAACAAAATCAAGACTAATTATCTCCCATCTCGAGCTAGGAATGGATAATGGCTGAAGTAATCTAGCTCGATGTTGATGTTCAGTTTTCACCTCTTGAAATTCAAAACACCTAGTAATATATTCTGCTAATTCAATCTTCATATTTGGCCAAAAATATTATTTTCTTAACATAGTTATAGTCTTTTGATATCCTGGATGACTTGAGTATGGTGTTTTATGGATTTCATCCAAAATTAACAGCTTAAATTTAGGTACGTTAGGTACATACCTTCTGTCTTTATACAGTAAAAATTATTTTGCATTCAAACTGTACCCTTTACTGAATCTTTCTGTTGGATTTTCTTTCGTTTTAGCTTGTAAATTTTGGTAAATTTCATCCTGTTCTATTCCTGCATTAAGCTGTTCATCCAAATCTGTAGTATAAATGCTGATAACTACTGCAAAATTCAGCCTTGCATTCCTACTTATTGCATCAGCAACTTTATTTTCTTTACCCTTAATGTGCTGAATTTTGAAATCATACTCACTTAGAAAAGCTAGCCACCTATCTTGTCTAAAATTTATATTAGGCTGATCTAACATATACTTTAATCGTTTATTATTAGTCATTAAAATAAACTTTCTACGAAATAGGTGATGTCACGACATCTTTAGAGCATGTATAACAGCTGCTAAGTCCAGATCACAAGTTACATAATTATTTTCATGAATTTTTAATTTTCTAAACTCATAGACAATAGCATGCCCCTATTGAGTCAGAACACTGCCTAAGCCATCATTGCAGGCGTCAGTGCACACTACAAATTATTTATTTGGATAATCTATTCTTAAAATAGGTGTGTTGGTTAATTAAGTTTTTAACTTTTTGAAGCTTTCCTCACATTTCTGGTTCCAATCAAACTTCTTTCCTTTCATCTGCAAAGAAGTTATCAGATTCACGATCCTCAAAAAACCTTCAATGAACCTCCGGTAGTAACTGGTAATTCCCATGAAAGATCGAACATCTGTTACATCCTTAGGAACCAACCAATTTTAGATCACCTTTATCTTTTCAGGATCTACTGAAACCCCTTCCTTGGTCACCACATGACTTAAGTACTGAATCTTATCCTTGAAGAAATCACATTTACTAAACTTTGCAAAGATTTGATGATCTCTTAACTCTTATAAAACAATTTTTAAATGTTCTTTATGTTCTTCTTCAGTTTTTGAATAGATTAGTATATCGTCTATGAACACGACTACAAACTTATCTAGATACTTATGCATAATGTTGTTCATTAAACACATAAAAACAACTGGGGCATTAGTAAGCCTTAATGGCATGACGACAAACTAGTAATGGCCATATCAAGTTCTAAAAGTTGTCTTAAAGATGGCTTGATCTTTAATCCTAACTTGATGATATCCAAACCTTAAATCTATTTTCGAAAACACCGTGGCTCCACGTAGTTGATCGAACAGATCATCTATGCGAGGCAATGGGTATCGATTTTTAATGGTCATCTTATTCAACTGATGGTAATCTATGCAAAGTCACATGGTTCCATATTTTTTCTTAACGAAGATGACAAGTTCCACCCGAGGGAGACACACTAGGTCGAATATACTTTTTATCAATAAATTCTTTTAATTGTGACTTTAATTCATTAAGTTCAAGTATGTTCATTCGATAAGGAGCATTTGAGCTAGGTACTACACCAGGTACCAGCTCAATGGTAAAATCCAGTTCCCTTTTTGGAGGTAGTCCTGAAATTTCTTTAGGGAATACATCAACATATTCTCTTAAGACTGGAATGTCTTCCAATATTAATTTATCTATCTTATTTAGATTCTCCTCATCAGTTATTGTTACTGCATAAGCTTTACAATCCTTCCTAACAGCTCTCTTAACCCGCAGAGCAGAAATATGTCTTATGGTGGTTTTTCTAGGGATTCCTTTTACACTTATTGGTTTTCCATCACTGTTTATACATGTAAAGGATTTATCATAACAATTTAAAATCACCCTATGTTGTTCTAACCAATCCATAGCGATGAGTAAATCATAAGAACCCAGAGGTAATACATTAAGCTTCACAATAGTTTCAAAATGATCCATAACTACTGCACATTCTTTTACAAAACAAGTTGTCTTTCTTTTAGCACCAGTGGCTAACTGAACTAACCAAGAATTTTCAAATTTTTCAACAGGTAACTTACAATTTTCTACCATTTTAGGTGCAATATAATTGAGACTAGCTCCATGATCAATAAAAATAGTTATAGGGGTTTGATTTATCATACCTTCTACTTCCACCATGGAAGTTTGATATTCTGTTGGTCGATTCTCCAAGGCTGCATTGATTCTGGGCATAGTCCTTGCCAATTCTTCAACAGTCATCTCCTCCTATATGATATGAATTTTACTGACAGTCTTTTCTCGATTAGGATAGACTGAAGCATAGTGTGGGCCATTACACTCCCAACACTTTATAGGTTCTTTGCGTTCAAAGTTCTTGGTGTAATTACCATGGTTATTAGCAATTTCTTTAGCCTTGGAATTATTCTGATTGCTTGGTGAATTATTCTTATTTCCTTGGAAATTCTTGTTAGGAAAATTTCTGGCCTTATTGTTCTTAAAATTTCTGTTTGACACAAAATCTTTCTTCTTTTGATCATACTGGTTATTATTCTTATTGGCCTTCTAGTTGGCCATGCTTTCCTTCTTCTGATTCTGTTCATAACAGAAGTTGGCTTTCCTCATAGCTTCTTCCAAAGTCTTTGGATTATCATATTCAATCCTGTCCTTAATATGATAAGGTAGACAACTGAGGAATCACTGTACCTTTGGTTTTTGATCTACAAGGTATGGCACATATCTAAGTAGACTTAAAAATGTGTTGTTCAGATCTTTCATTGTCATTGATCCTAATTTAAGCTCATAGAATTCTTTTTCTCTCTCCTCATAGTATTGCTCAGACAGAAATTTATTTTTAAAGTACCTCTTGAATGTACTCCAATTTACATTCTTCTCTTTTATTCCCTTAACTCTCTTCAAGTCCTGCCACCAAATGTCAGCCTTTTCTGAGAGATTGTAGATAGCCATTCTAGCCATTAATTGGTTAGAATAGTTATATATCTAGAAGTACTTCTTCATCCCAGATAACTAGGATTCCACCTCCTCCCCCTTCTCTGTCTCTCCATTAAATGTTGGTGGTTTTATCTTTTCGAATTCCCCAGAAATTTCTTCATAAGGTTTGTATTTCCTCTTTTTAGTGTAATGGTTGTCATCACTACTATCACCAGTAGAATGGAAATTTCGTTGTTCACCAAACACCTCTGAAGATGAACTATTTTCATTTTTAGTATGTTTCATCTTTTTAAATTTATGTTGATGACTTGTATCTTCTGATTCAGTTCTTTTAACCCTACGCTCAGTTTGAAACCTTTCAGTTAGGATCTGATTCATCTCCTCCTAAGCCCTCAGAATCCTTTCATTCTCTTGTTTTACAGATTCCATTTCATATTTTAGGTCTTTTACTATTTTTAACAGTTCTGAGGAATTGGTGGTTAAATATTCTGGTACAGGATCTCTTGGTAAGTTTTCTGGTTCAGTAAATGGAGATTCCTCCTCTGCATATTCCTCCATCCTTTCCATACCTATTTGTTAAACTTCAGAAACAATTTCTCTATTGAATACCATTTAAAAGAAAACACATCCGCATAATAATTCAAATCATTGTTTCATAAAAGCTAGTTGGGCTTCATCAAGGCCTAGTGTTTGAACCTTGTGCTCTGATACCACATGTCAAAACCTCAAATTTTCACAAAAAATTAAAATTTTGAGATAATATAAAATGCTAAATCTGTGGTTTACTAACAGGTAAAGGTTAGCAGAAAAAGAAACAGTCTAATGTTTAGTATTACATATTTTCAAATTATCTTAACTAAAGCGGTTTCCTTTTTGTAACATAAATAAGGTTTACTTGAATATTGTTTTATTTCAGTTTACTGATGAGTCTTCTTATGGCAAGTAGGTGGAATATAACTTGAATCCCAGGCTAACTTAGCATTTATGCTAACGCAGAAAGATTATTGGTTCTTATAAATTTACATGTATGATCGAACAAGTAAACGTTTCAAATTCATAAAGTATCAATAAGTGTTTCTATTTGCAATTAAAATGCTTAGTAGATAAGCTGATAAATTCCAAGCAACTTCCATGAGGTAAACTGAGTTTGTTTTCTCCATTTTTTCTTGTAAGCAAAGTCCAAATAAATGAGTTCCTATCTTTATCTAACTTAGTGATAGTAAAGATACTTACTATGACTCTAAACTTGTAATCTTTGTTACATAGCAACTTCTACTTTGATATGCATATCTTGCAATGTTATATACTTATGTTACTATTGGTTTTTATACGTGGATGAGATTCGTCAATATTGATAGTAAAATTCTCATTAGGATATGAAATTTGATTTCCTATTTAACCTACTAGTATAGTAAGTATCAACCTATTACTTATATGTATAAATCAATTGCTCATTAACAGGTTATTAGCTTCCTCGTCAATGTCGTACTAAAAGTACTATTGTATTATATACATTATCGTAATATTTACTTGAGCACGAACCTGATCGATATTTGCATTCTTTAGGAAAGCTTACTGCCTGTAAATCTTCTTGATATTAAAATCTTGATTAGGGTAAAATCAATTGCATTGTTTCACATGGAAAACTAATTGCCTTTACTTCTTAAATCTAAGTCACTCAATATTGTTCCAAAGATTAAGGACTTGGGTAAGGTTATATCATTATAATTCTTATTATTATCATAACGCCATTCTCACATGAATTTAATGTCTATAACAGCTTTCAAGGTAGATCTTTCTATTATGAACAATTTTCTATCCTATGGTAAGTAAAAGTATCTTATATAATCACAAAAATTATCTTACCAAATAAATATTCATGGTAATCTGCTAGCAATTGCCAAGTTGAGAAACAACTATTGTCTATTAAATTCTAAAACAAATTAAACTTATGTAAATGAATTCATGAATATATTATTTTACTATGCTAGCCAAATTTATAGTATATTACCATTCGAATCATTGGTTTTTAAGGATTATTAACATGCATATTCAACAATGCATAAAATCATATAAATATATTTAAAGTTGAAAGGTTCTATGCATGATTGTTTTAGGGGTTAACCAATGATTAAGTGATTATCACTTATCACTAGGTCAACATTGGCGTAATATGGTTTTACCCAACACCCAAAATCAGGCTAACAAACTTTATGATAAACTTACACATGATTTACGATGTGATATTTTATGGCATACAATATAGTTCATGCATCGTTTAATAAGAAATCATTGTGTAAATAATTTGAATTATTGGAAACGTAGGTGACTTTGGGTATCAACCCATGCATGGTTTGATTTTCTTGAGGGCACATGGTCACCTCTTGTCCGCATAATGGAGAATATACTAGCATAGATCCAAATCCTAGGCTCTATCCAGTGCCGAGAGGGATCGAATCTCTTCGTAGGTATCCATTTATTTGATTCAAACCAAAAGACACATATTTTTATTTAAGGTCGACATATAATATTTTATTATTAATATTTAATATTATTTATGGCCCACATATAATATTTTTTATAATTTTTTATTTTGTTATGAACTAACATTACAACATTCACCGATACATGGTTTTAAAACCATATGTAAGGCCCTCCTACAACCATGGGTTGTTTAGGAGGCCTTGCACATGGTCTTAAAACCATTTGCAAGGCCCTCCTAAACCATGTACTATAAAAATATGGGTTGTTTAGGAGGCCTTGCACATTGTTTTAAAACCATGTGCAAGGCCAACATTTTTTATTATTTTGTTAAGTAAAAACATTATAACATCTCCCCCATATTGTGTTTTTTTCCTCACCCATATTTTTTTACAGATAATTAAATTTTTACTTTTTTATTATTTTGTTAGGTAGGAAGATTACAACATCTACCCCATATTAGGTTTTTTTTCTGGCCGACATTTATTTTGGCCTATAATTAAAAAAATTATTTTTTATTAATAAAAATAATGTTATATAACGTTACATAATGTTACAAGATCTCCCCCATACTAGGCTATAGAGCGCCTCTCGGCGTAATAAATCTTACAATCCTAACATCTTGTCATTCTCCCTCTGCAGTTTATGCTGGCCTTCGGGCTGCTCTGCAAGGTTTTCATGGCAGCCGTGAGCGATATTCTTGTTCCAGTTTGTCTCAACACCTAGGTTTATAATGCTATAGTTTCTTAAGCTTTGTCTTGATGCCAAACTCCACAACTGTGGGTTTTTATTTTGTAAGATTTTGTTGGGTTTCGTTGCACTTGGATTGTGGCCTATTCATAGCTCTCTCTTATATTTCTCATGGTATGTCACTGCAGTGATAAGTTAATATTTACTTGCTATTGGATTGTGCTTTGCCATCGTAGTAGGGTTTGGAAAATTGTGTGCACCTTTTTGTTGTTGGTGACAGTCCTGTTGAAGGACTATTCATTCTCTTTAACCAGGTAATCATTTAGTTTTGTATTCATAAAATATTATTCATTCTAAAGTTGTGTTTACAGTAGATTTTATTATTAAGAGTGTTTCGAAACTAAGTCATAAATGGTTTGCTCTTGCAAGAACCTGTGACCACTGTTACGAATAGAAAAGAAGATGCTACTGACTGTCTTCGTGGCTAGTGGCTCCAAGCTGGTAAGGCCAGGGTTTCAACAAATAGGTTATTCCCTTACTTGTAATAGGGTAGTCGATTTGGAAAACTCCGAGCTTCGAAACTTGTCCAGCTTCATCTTTTAGCTATGGAGTTTCTTGTTAGATGTTATTGGTTTTTTTCTATGTTTTCAAACCCTCTCCTCGACGATGGGCAGACCCGGATGTGAGTTGGGTGTTGTATCTGGTTTAGATTTCTAGCCTTATGGCCCATCAATGCAATACAATGGGTTTTAAAAGGATTTCTTTCGAGCTCGGACTCGCTTGCAGTAATGGTAGTTTTGTGACTCTGTGTACTTAGGGTTTTACTCTATTCGACTGCGAATAAAGAATTTACTGTTTATTATATTATATATATATAATATGCTTATTTAATTTTGAATTGTAACTCAGTCGTAGTGTATTTGTAATATGTATTTATTGCTTGGGAAATACGAGCTAGGGTGTTTCGTGAAGAAAATATTTGCTTAAATAAATATTTCAAATTTATTTTAAATAGGTTTTGTTACTTGTTAAACTTGTTTTAATTTGTGTTTTAATTTCAAGAAATCTAGAAAAAATCTATTACAAGGACTTCTATGACATTGAATTTTTTTGTAAAATTTTTATTTATTTCATTTAATTTGTAAAAATTATGCATTAAAGAAATATTCCATTAAAATTGGAAA
>LPNX010017810.1:0-23677 GCA_001517045.1 Pseudotsuga menziesii | reverse complement strand
TGTTTTATCATATATTTTTATAGCAAAATTATCCTATTGCTATATATTTTCAATCTCTTCTTGGGAGGCAGGTACTAAGCAACTTTGTTGCTTATTCCACTTGTTAATAATTGTGAAACATTAAAACATAATAATAAATTAAAATATAAATCATAGTAAATCAAAATAATGAAGGTAAATCATAATTTAGTTTGGTTTATTATAATTAAATATAATTAATTTTAATTAATTTTAATAAATTGTAATCAAAACAAAGTATGTTATAATAAAATACGGTTTATCATGATGAAGCTTTAAATTTAAACCTATAAAAAAGATAACTTTCTAAATAAAAAAACTACTCAACCATTAAAGCCATAAAATACACCTAACCAAAATTAAACATTATAACTGGTCAACCTTAATTACTAAAATTACCAACCAACTTCATTAACCATACTTGAAATAGCATGACCACATGTATTGATGACATATATGCGATCACTTTAAAATTACAAAATTGTGAAAATAGAATTTCCCATAGCAAATTTGAACAGTCTTTATCCTACTCGCTGTGCGGCCAGTGATCAAATTTGAAGGGTGGGTATTAATTTCAATTGAAAGGTCATTATTTATTCTCTCAGCCCTTTAAAGATGAAGGGAATATAAATAATTGGCCTTTAATTGACAAGTATAAATTAATCAAACTTTTTCACCAAAAAAAATGCAAAAAACAAATATTGTTTTTAGTGCTTGTTGTGAAAGCATACATGTATGTAATCGAGGTGCCAAAGTCAATTGAATCCTTGAGTTACCTTTAAAGATGAAGGGAAATATAAATAATTGGACTTTAATTGACAAGTATAAATTAACCAAACCTTTTCACCAAAAAAAAATGCAAAAAACAAATATTGTTTTTTAGCGCTTGTTGCGAAAGCATACATGTATGTGATGGAGGGGCCTAAGTCAATTGAATCCTTTCAACTTAGTCTCAGTCTCAGTCTCAACACTCCTTTTAAATTGAACCAGAATACCAAAGAAGTTTATTAATGGCTAGATTTGAGAAAGTTATAGGTGTGTGTAATTAAGTGCTAGGGCTTCTAAAATTTGTTGTGTTTTGTACGAGTCCACGGTTCATAGTCATCGGTAGGAATTTAATTTATTTAATGAAAACAATTAATGTGTATAACCTCTATGCCTAAAACATTTTCCATGTTGATGCATGCCACTACCCTCTTTATTGTCTTATCAAAAGGCATGATAATGAGGAAGAAGACCTAAAATTATGGACTTCATCTTCAAAGAATTCCTTACAATCACATTGGTAAGGAGTGATAAGAAAATCATAACCATCCAACGTGTCAAATCTCAGTTGATATTGTTAATTAAAGACTTATAAGGTAAATTTAATATAAGACAAGTATAATTGTATCTTACTGTTTGCGTCTAGACACATTTAATATTTTATGGTTGTCTTTGGGCCTTGACCCATTTCATATTATAAGGTGAGGATGTGCAAGCATAATAATCCTTAGTTATGACTATGAGATGAGGATTTAAAGAGAGGATGTAAAGACAAGTAATTTTTATATGTATTTTGGTAGTGCTGAGGACAAATGCTGTGAGAAACCACAAATGTTTGGAATGACTGAGCGAGATTACATCACGATCATGGCACCCATCAAATTGAATATTATTCTTGATCCAACAATTGGTCTTTTTAATTTTATTAATAAACATTGTACATGCCATTATTTGTATTTGCATGACATCGCTGGTGTTCTTTATAGTTGTCGTGAGTCCATGATATTTATGCAACAAATGAAGTCTTGTAGAGGACAACTTATCAAACTGGCCTTTTGAATTTCATTTTGACGAAAAAAGAGTGGACATTGGTAGTGAGGTTCACATAGGTAGTAGGCACAAATGTTTTAGCTCGTTTCGGGCCTAGTAGTATACTAGTAGTTGTTATTTTTATTTATAGTCGTAGTTGTTGAAACATTGTCACACTTTAGACTGTAACCCCAAGTGACTCAGGAGTCATAGTCACATCTCGATGGCTAGTTCCTCGTAGTCATCAATGATTACTGGCCATGTTGCACAACTAAGTCGTGAGTGCATGGCATGAGTAAGTAAGTGATTATAATTTATCATATTTCCAATATTTTGAATGATGAGTTGAACCTTATAGCATAGGAATTTCAACATCTTGAGAAATTTATATGGATGGATAATTTCAAAAGTTGCACTTCTTTTGAAATGTTGATATAAATTATTGCCTTCTTTAATGGAAGGGTAAAATTCAAATTTTAATTTTTTTTTGAAGGACAATTTTAACTTTACACTTCTAAGAAGGGCTAGAACCCTTTGGAAGGGCTATGAAGGGTTCAATTTTAAACGCTGTGTGCAGCATTTGCATCAATCGTTTAGTTTAAAAGTAAATTCAATGTGCGACATCTACATCGGCTAAAAATATATAGCATGCTGCAGATTATTAAATGTTGTCGCACCAGTTTTGCAAGCCATTAGATCTCAATCCATTTTAAATTCAATGACCCATAAAACCACAACAGTTTTGTGAGCCATTAAATCTCAATCCATTTAAGCTTCAATGACCCATAAAACTGTTGCAACAGCATTTAATACTCTATCGTATGTTATATATTTTTAGCCGCATCTACATTAGTCGTTTAGGTTAAAAGTCAATTCAATTTAAAGTTAATCAAAAATACTTTTTTATTCACGCTCGCCATGTTTTTATATGTAATATTTCGCAGGCCCGCCATGTTTTTATATGTAATATCTCACAATGGCCCACCATGTTATTCAGACTTAAATGAGATAGCGAGAAGCGAGGTGAAAGCCCACCACACATTGAAAAAAAAAGCATCCAGCAACCTAACAATCTACAATGAATGTTGAAAACAATCACATTAGATGGAAAAATCAATCAATTTAAGGAATATCAAGTTAGTCACTGGTAGGGAAAATATTTATTTATTTAAGGAAAATCAAGTTAGTCATCCGTGAGGAAAGTTAAAGTTATTTATTTACTTAAGGAAAATCAAGTTAGTGACGACGACTATGATAATGATGATTAACATTTGTTGAGACCAACTTTTGTCTATCACACGTTAAGAAGGATAATACTTGATTTACTTTAAAATCTAATGATTAACATTTATTGAGACCAACTTTTGTCTATCACACGTTAAGAAGGATAATACTTGGCTTACTTTAAAATCTTGTTCCTATGGTCAAAAATCTTGCCAAGAAGCTTTCCAAGTTCACTATAGTTTTGGCAAGTTAGGAGGTTATAAAGGTTTGTATTGTAGCAAATACTATGAAACTCGAATCTAAAGTGGGTGTAAGCAAGGCACTCTAAGAGAAAGTTGTAACATCCCCGGTTTTGACCCCATTTTCATTAATATACATGATACATGTCTTGTGAATAATCATGGTGAGGAGCTAAGGGAAAAGGCCCCACCATCGATTTAGTTATGTTATGATTCGGATTGGAATGGTCACCGATGGTATATCGGGACATACAGCATATATTAAACTGTGGCATCATGTAACTATGCATTTTTAATTAAATAACCCAACCAGCTATGTTCACTACAACTAAATTGAGAAGGGGCATGATTCGTAAGGATAAGGAGGGAGGGATGCTAAACCTTGAGCCCCTGGGAGGGAAAAGCCATGTGTCATCACCCTGTTTGTTTTTCTCACCTTCCCTTGTCTCATCCAACCACCACTTTAATGTTCTACTGAGTTGTTGAGGAAGTTATTGCTGGAAGTGGAGGGTGGCAGGACTGTCAGTCTTTGCCACACGCTCACTCCACCAGCTATCTCTCCACCTTCACATGCATAAGGGAACCATCACTACGCCACTCTCTGTTCACTCTCATGCAGGGACACGCAGGGGGGTGGTTCATATCCCTCATGCAGAGCTGAGTTAAGAAGGGGCGCGATTTCTTGTTTGGGGGTTCGCCTTTCTCTCTCTGGCACCGTTTACCAGTCTGTGGTTGTGTTCTTTCCTCCTGAGCACGCATAGAGTCAGCGTTTTTGCCTCCACCATTACTGGACTATGAAGGATTGTCGGGGTTTTTTGTTGTTGTTCGTGGGTTGTTGTTTTCCATATTTTGTTGGCTGCAATATCCCTTGTGAATTAGTTGTTGTAGGTTGCATGTTTTCCTTCTGCACAATCTGAGAGTCTGTTTACTCATCCACTTTCGGGCTGAATAACTTTGGTTGTCATTTCATTGTTGGGTCGAGGCCGTGGTTTTCCCCACGTTGTTCGATTGCTGTGAGTTCACCTACATTTTATTGGCTGTGTTCTCTCTCGCGTTTTGGGAGTAGTTGTAGCTTACAATTGAATCATTTTGGCCACAATAGGGCCAAGAATGACTTAGGCATGTTTTTCCCCTGTTAAAGCTCGAATAACTGGTTGCTGCATGAACGCAGTGGTTGGTCTTCGAGCTGCATTGGAGTGGTGATGAAGGCCTAAGGTGCTTGACAAACCTAGTGTGTTTGGGAACCACACAGACAGAGCTAGTGGGATGGCTTTCTTCTCCACAACCCCTGAATAGCACTGGAAGGGGAATCAGGGTCTGAGGGACTGCATTGCAGAGAAAGGACTGATTTCCTTGTGTTGGGTGTGTGTGGGTGTCCTATAAGTCAGACTAGTTTTGGTGTAGGTGTCCTTAGCTCTTCAATGAGTTTACCAGCTTAGAATTTAGCCTTTCCCAACTCCTGGATGGCCTAATAAACCCAACTTTGTTGGCTTGGTCGATCTGTTGTTCGCCTAATAAAACCAACTGTGTTGGCTTGGCTGAACTGTGGACTGTTGTGGTGGTGTTATCCTTGGCTATGTGTAAGGCTGTTAGTTCCTTATTCCTTGGGGAATCATGCCCGGCTCGGGGGGGTGGCAGTGTTGCTGAGAGATTAAAGAGCATGCGGGCCTATGGTTGGGTGGAACGTTGCAACGACGTAGCTAGTTGCGGAACAAGTTCTCTATAAGATAAGTATTCTTTCCTAACTTGTGTTTGCAATTATAATTACCATTGATGAATTAATGACGATATACATGTTAAATGCTGATCTGTACATGCATGAGTATTGATTGATATGTTTTGCTTCCGTTGTGTATATGAATGATTATGCCTTGTAATATGTTTGATGTTTTAAGTATCATTCTTCAGCATTACATATATGTATGTTCATGTTCATGGGGCTAGATCCCCGGATGATTTGATGTATGGTAGCGTCCTCTTCGCAGGTCGGAGGGTCGAGGATGCTATAGTGTGGTATCAGAGCTCTAGTTGCAGCATGGACCTGAATGGGCCATGAAAGACCAGATAGCAGAGGAAGGTTACCTTTTCCCAGCAAAGATCAGAGAACTTTCACAAAACTTAGCCTTGGTTTCGAAAAAATTTCTAAGTGTTTGGCCATCGGCACATCGGAAAGCTTAGACAAATGGATCGTCGATGCTTAGCTTATTGAGCGCCGCCATTGAGGACAGCTAGAGGACTATCCTTCGGACGGATAGAGCCTCCGACTGCCGATGCCGCGGAGGAAAGAAGTTTCAACAACCGACACAGCAGAAAATTTTTGAAAAATTCTCTAAGTAACGAAATCATCGGCCATCAAAAGACGTTAGTGGTTCGTGCACCCGCTGTTGTGGAAGCCTAGTGCACTAACCCTCCGACGCATACAAGTTCGAACTGTCGATGATTGATGTGTTTCATTTCACCGACCGAAAACAAACAGTTGATTTGATCGGCATTGGATAAGAGATGGTTGAGCCAATACGACGGCAAGTGAAGGTGAAGGATCGCCGAAAATTAGTTGAACCGCCGCTGCCGACGACGGAGTGAAAGTTTTCGAAAATTTTCTAAGGAAAGAAAATCATCAGCGATCAGCGGACGTTAGTGGTATTGATTGCCGATGAACAGAGGCAAGAATTAGCTGATGATGTGTCCGTTGTTGCGGCTATGTAATGGACTATCCGCCCGACGGATAGTTGCTCCAACAGCTGATGCGGCGAAAGACAAGAAGGAAAAATTGTGAAAATTTGCGTAAGTGAAGAAAACATCGAAAAATGATAGGAGATTGGACCGTCGATGAACATCATCGAAAATATTTAGTTGTTCAAACATCCACTGTTGCAGCTGCCGAGTGAACTATTCTATCGATGCAATAGCCTTCCACTCGTCGATGTCAAGGTGTTTAGCGGATAATGGCTCTGAGTTCTGGTGTATAATTACAAGGGTGATAGTGATCAGGAGTGCTGACACTGCGGAAGTATTAAGGTTTAACTCGCCGATACCAATCGCCTGATGAAACGATAGATCTGACGATCGAAAGAGTTAGGACTTGTGGAACCACCGTTACGGACGCCTAGAGGACTAAGTGTCCGATGCCACAGTAGGGTGCCACTCTGATCGCTAACAAAGCTTTGGTCCGTGGAAATTATAACAGGATTGTTGGTCATCGTTGTAGAATGATAGAACACTGCAGGCCCGATACGGCAGAAGGAAATAGACAAGCAACCCGCCAATACAGCGGATACATTTAGATGTTCGAGTCGCCGAAACGCCGAAAAGGAATAAGCAAACAAACCGTCGCTGAATTAGGTGTTTTGACCACCGAAGTATCGGAAAGATAGTTGGGAGGAGGTCCGATTGGGCCAAGGAAGTTGGGGTTTTCGAAAGAATTTCTCAGTGATTTTTCAAGTAGTTTTCAACTGTCTTTCAGTAGGTTTTCAATAGATTTTAGCAAACTGTCCGTGGTCACGGGGATGAAAAGGAAGAGAGAAAAATTTTGTGTTTTAAGCAAAATTGTGGTTTATGAATTTCCAAAAGAGGAAGGTAAATAGTTTTGATTTATATTAATGACATGCATCTAATAGTTTGCTGCTAACACATTGCAGAAACATAGACAACTTCCAAGAGCAGTACTCTAGAAAGAACAGTGTGGTAAAGCAAGAGGTGGTTCAGTCATGAGAACCCATGATGGGTATGATGCTCGAGATTCATGCGAGCGTGCAGAAGATTCCATGGGAGAAAATGTGCGTAATGGAAATGATGACATGGAGTCCAATGGAAGGAGATTCCAAGAGACATTGTCCGAAGTTGCAGCCACCATGAGAAGCTTGGTTAAAGCCCAGGAAGAGCAACATCAGTTGAATGCTGCCATATTGCAGAGTTTGACAGACTTGTAGAAAAAGATAGATTCTGGACGAGGTACATCAAGATCGGAAGGCAGTAAGAGGAGCACCAGGAGAAGGAGAATAAATTCTAGTGGATGATCTGATTCTGAAGAACCCAGCAGAGATACAAGTTCATCTTCTCATAAAAATAAAATAAGAAGGCACCATAGGGATCTCTCTCGAGATGAATTTAGGAAAGCTAAACCTCCTACATTTGATGGTGAGATAAATACGGGACAAGAAGCTAAAGCTTGGCTTCTTGGGATAAACAAGTACTTTCAAGTGCAGTATTATTCAGGAAACATGAAGGTAAGAGTTGCCATATTCAATCTGAATGGAAGAGCATCCATTTGGTGGAAACACTTCAAGCAAGTAAAGAAGATCAGTGAAAGGAAACTAAAGTGGAAACAGTTCAAGAAGTATTTCAGTCAGAAATACCTCTCTGACAGGTATTATGATGACAAGATTAAGGAGTTCCATGAGCTGAGATTGAGAAAACAGACCATGGATGAATATGAAAATAAGTTTTTGGAATTGTTGAGGTATGTCTCGTACATCAGAGATGAAAAAGTGAAGATCTAGCGGTTTCCAAGTGGATTGCCTCAAGCGTACAAAGATAGAATTGAGTTCTATGAGCCGAGAACTCTTGAAGAAGAAATAATGGAGTCTAAGTATTGCTATGAACAAATCAAAGGTAAACCTGATTACCATAAGGCATGGAAGGACAAGAAGAATGAGAAGTTTGACCAAAGAAGGAAAGGTTTCAAACCTTCTAGATTCAGGATTCAGCAGAAGCAGCCATCCCAAGCTGCGAGCAATCTAGTTGGAGTGACAGGTGGAAAGCCTAAAGAGCCACATTAGAATAAAGGTCCACTCAAATGTTGGAAATGTGAAGGACCTCACTTGCGCAAATATTGTCCACTTGAGAATGAAAGTGCAAGACCAGCTTATAACATTCAGGGAGAAAAAACAGTGGGTCAAGTAGCAAGAGCAGTCCCTAGAATTTATGCAGCACTGGAGGACCGCCAGGAAAATCATCAGTCAACTGTGGTTGAAGTTGCAAGTAATATTGTTGAACAATATGTTTCTATTTTGATTGACCCTGGTTCTACTCACAGTTACATTACTCCTAGAGTAGTGGATATTTGTGCTTTTAAGAAGGACAAGCATAGGAAACCTTGGCTAGTTCAGCTAGCCACGGGGACTAAGAGAAAGGTCAGCGAAGTGGTAGAGAAATGTCCATTGGTTATGAATGGATTGATCACTTGTGTAGATCTGAATGTTCTACCGCTTGGTTCCTATGATGTTCTCATTGGAATGGATTGGTTAGAAGCTCATCGATTGAAGCTTGACTGTTATAACAAGACTTTTGAATGCATGAATGAAGAAGGAAACTCAGTAGTTGTGAAAGGTATTCCAAAGGTAATTTCAGTAAGACAGGTTTTAGTAATGCAGTTGAAGAAGTTCTGTAGGAAAGGTTGCCAGTTGTATGCAACTCATATTCTGGAACCAACAGGAGCTGAGACTCCTAGGTTGGAGGACTATCAGGTGTTACAGGAATTCAAGGATGTGTTTCCTGATGAAATTCCAGGGCTTCCTCCAAAGAGGGACATTGATTTCACCATTGAATTTGTGCCAGGAGTAGCACCAGTGTCCAAGACACCCTACAAGATGAGTACATAGGAGATGCTAGAGTTGAAGATGCAACTGCAAGAGTTGTTGGAAAAGAAGTATATCCGACTGAGTGTGTCTCCTTGGGGAGCACCGGTTCTATTTGTAAAGAAGAAAGATGGTACACTCAGGTTATGTATTGATTACAGACAGTTGAACAAGGTTACTGTGAAGAATAAATATCCTTTGCCTAGGATTGATGACCTCTTTGATCAAATGAGAGGAGCAAAGGTATTTTCCAAGATTGATTTGAGGTTTGGTTACCATTAGGTGAGAATCAAGGACGAAGACATTCATAAGACAGCCTTCAGGACAAGGTATGGACATTATGAGTTTGTAGTGGCACCATTTGGCCTCACAAATGCACCAGCTACATTTATGTGCCTTATGAACAGTGTCTTTAGTAAGTATTTGGACAAGTTTGTTCTTGTTTTCCTTGATGACATTCTTGTTTATTATAAGAATGAGAAAGAACATGAAGAGCATTTGAGACTGACATTACAAGTGCTCAGGGAACATCAGCTATATGCAAAACTAAGCAAGTGTGACTTCTACAGAGATAGAATTCAGTACTTGGGTCACATTATCTCAGAAGAGGGTATATCAGTAGACCCTGAGAAGGTCGAAGCCATTATGAATTGGCATACTCCAAGAAATGTGATGGATATAAGATCTTTTATGGGACTTGCATGATACTACAGGAGATTCATTGAAGTATTTTCCAAGGTTGCACATGCCATCACTTCTTTGCAAAAAAAGGGTGTAAAGTTCAAATGGACTTCGAAGTGTGAATAAAGCTTCTAGCGGTTGAAGAATCTTCTCACCAGTGCACCAGTATTGAAGGTTGCAGACCCAGAGAAAGATTTTGTGGTATGTATCGATGCATGCAGAAAAGGGCTTGGAGGAGTCCTTATGCAGGACAACCACGTGATATGTTCTGAGTCAAGAAAGATGAAAGAGCATGAGAATAACTATGCCACTCATGATCTAGAGCTTGCAGACATATTACATGCTCTAAATATGTGGAGACATTACTTGATGGGTAGAATATTTGAACTCAGAACAGATCACTGTGGATCGAAGTATTTGTTTGATCAGCCTACTCTAAATGCTAGGCAAGCGAGATGGCTAGAATTTTTATGTGAGTTTGATTTCAAAATCAAGCACATAAAAGGAAAAGAAAACAGGGTAGTTGATGCACTCAGCAAGAAGGTATAGGAAATGCATGTGGCATCTCTTAGTATTTGCCAATCAGATTTGAGGCAGCAGATTGTTAATCATGTTGTCGGAGATGAATTGTATGAACAGGTAAAAGACAAATTGCAGCAGCAAAGTCTTGAGAAGAAGTATAAGGGATATAAATTGGAAGAAGATGGACTTCTCACTTATAAAGGCAGAATTTATATTTTGAATGTAGCAGATTTGAGGAGAGTTGTTATGGATGAAATCCATCAAGCTCCGTATTCTGGTCACCCAGGGTACCAGAAGACAGTTGCTACAGCTAGAAAGCAGTACTTTTGGCCAGGAATAAAAAAGGGCATGGCTGAATACATTTCAAGGTGCATGAAATGTCAACAGGTAAAGGTTGAGCATCAACATCCAGTAGGTTTGTTGCAACCTTTGCCAATCTCGAAATGGAAATGGAAAGTTATTTCCATGGATTTTATTACGGGATTTCCAATGACTTGGAGACAACATGATTCCATCATGGTTGTGGTAGACAAGTTGACAAAAGCAGCACATTTTATACCAATGAAGTCTACGCACAAGACTGATGACATTGCAAAGATCTTCGTGAAGGAGATTTTCAAATTGCATGGATTGCCGAAAGCAATAGTTTATGACAAAGATGTCAAGTTCACTTCCAATTTTTGGAAGGGGTTGTTTGCAGATTTGGGTGCAAAGCTAAACTTCAGCACTGCCTACCATCCTCAGACAAATGGGTAGGAAGAAATATTTAATTAGGTGCTTGAAGATATGCTTTGCATGTATGTGATGGACAAACCAACCAAGTGGGAAGATTACTTACACTTGGTAGAGTTTGCTTACAACAATGGACAGCAGGCATCCTTGGGGATGAGTTCGTATGAAGCTTTGTATGGAAGAAGGTGTAGGACACCAGTGACTTGGGATAACCCAGTGAACAGAGTTGTGCTTGGACCAGATTTTCTCAAGGAAATGGAGCAAGAGGTTGTAAATATTAGGCAGAATCTTAAAGCAGCACAGGAAAGACATAAAAGCTATGCAGATAAGCATAGGATGAATAGAGAATTCAGTATTGGGGATCATGTTTACCTCAGAGTGAAAGCAAAGTAGAGTTCTTTGAAGCTTGGAAGTTGTGCCAAGCTGTCACCTAGATAATGTGGGATATTTTAAGTGCTTGAAAGAATAGGGCCTGTTGCATATAGACTTGCATTGCCTGCTAGTACTAGAGCTCATAATGTTTTTCATGTTTCTTTGCTTAAGAAATATTTACATGATCCTAACCATGTGATAAATTGGGATGTGATTCAGGTGGAACCCGAGGGAGAGTTCCAAATCGAGCTAATGCGCATCCTCGATAGGAAGGTCACAATGCTCCGGAACCGAGCCATAGGGTAGGTAAAGGTGCAATGGGAGTAGTACGAACCTGAAGAGGCTACGTGGGCACTGGAGGATGCCATGCAATTGGCACATCCATTTTTGTTCAATCCTGCGGAACAATGAGGCGGCACCAGTGTAAAATTTTGTTCAAATTTTGTAAAGCACTAATGACAGTGCTATTGAAGGGGGAGGGGAATGTGACATCCCCAGTTTTGACCCCGTTTGCATTAATATACATGATACATGTATTGTAAATAATCATGGTGAGGATCTAAGGGCAAAGGCTCGACCATCGATTTAGTTATGTTATGATTCGGATTAGAATGGTCACCGATGGTATATCGTGACATTCGACATATATTAAATTGTGGCATCATGTAACTATGCATTTTAATTAAGTAACCCAACTAGCTATGTTCACTGCAACTAAATTGAGAAGGGGCATGAGTCCTAAGGATAAGGAGGGAGGGATGCTAACCCTTGAGCCCATGGGGGGAAAAGCCATGTGTCATCACCCTATTTGTTTTAGTCACCTTCCCTTGTCTCATCCAAACACCACTTTAATGTTATCCTGAGTTATTGAGGCAGTTATTGCTGGAAGTGGAGGGTGGCAGGACTGTCAGTCTTTGCCACATGCTCACTCCACCAGTCGTCTCTCCACCTTCAAGTGGGTAAGGTAACCATCACTATGCCACTCTCTTGGCCGTTGGGTTCACTCTCACGCAGGGACGCGCAGGGGGGCGGTTCATCTTCCTCACGCAGAGCTGAGTTAAGAAGGGGTGCGATTTCTTGTTTGGGGGTTCGCCTTTCTCTCTCTGGCACCATTTACCAACCTATGGTTGTGCTCTTTCCTCCTGAGCACACATAGAGTCGGAGTTTTTGCCTCCACCATTGTCGAACTATGAAGGATTACCGAGGTTTTCTATTGTTGTTTGTGGGCTGTTGTTTTCCATATTTTGTTGGCTGCGATATCCCTTGTGAATTAGCTGTTGTAGGTTGCATGTTTTCCTTCTTCCCAGGCTGAGAGTCTGTTTACTCTTCCACTTTTGGGCTGAGTAACTTTGGCTGTTATTTCATTGTTGGGATGAGGATGTGGTTTTCCCCACGCTGTTCGATTGCTGTGAGTTCACCTACATTTTATTGGCTATGTTCTCTCTCACGTTTTGGGAGCAGTTGTAGGTTACCATTGAGTCGTTTTGGCCACAATAGGGCCAAGAATGACTCAGGTGTGGTTTTCCCCTGTTAAAGCTCGAATAGTTGGTTGTTGCATGAACGTAGTGGTTGGTCTTCGGACTACATTGGAGTGGTGATGAAAGACTGAGGTGCTTGAAAAACCTGGTGTGTTTGGGAACCACACAGACAGAGCTAGTGGGTTGGCTTTCTTGTCCACAACCCCTAAACAACACTGGAAGGGGAATCAGGGTATGAGGGACTACGTTGCAAAGAAAGGATTGATTTCCTTGTGTTGGGTGTGTGTGGGTGTCCTAGAAGTCAGACTAGTTTTGGTGTAGCTGTCCTTAGCTCTTCAATGAGTTCACCAGCTTAGCATTTAGCCTTTCCCAACTCCTGGATGGCTTGATAAACCCAACTTTGTTGGCTTGGTCGATCTGTTGTTCGCCTGATAAACCCAATTGTGTTGGCTTGGATGAACTGTGTACCGTTATGGTTGTGTTATTCTTGGCTATGTGTAAGCCTGTTAGTTCCTTATTCCTTGGGGAATCATTCTCGGCTCGGGGGGTGGCAGCATTGTTGAGAGATTAAAGAGCACGCAGGCCTACAGTTGGGTGGAACGTTGCAGCGACGTAGCTGGTTGCGGAACAAGTTCTCTATAAGATAAGTATTCTTGCCTAACTTGTGTTTGCAATTATAATTACCATTGATGAATGAATGACGATATACATGTTAAATGCTGATTTGTACATGCATGAGTATTGATTGATATGTTTTTCTTCCGTTTTGTATATGAATGATTATGCCTCATAATATGTTTGATGTTTTAAGTATCATGCTTCAGCATTACATATATGTATGTTCATGTTCATGGGGCTAGATCCCCGGATGATTTGATGTGTGGTAGCATCCTCTTCGCCGGTCAGAGGGTCGAGGACGCTACAAAAGTGATTTTAATCCTCAACACTCATAGAATCACACAGATGAAAAACCCTTTCTGCCCATGGAGTTTTATGAATAGACCAATGCCCTATTTCACTATGGAGTTCATGAGATTTTGTTCTAATTTTGGCTATATTAATTTTCTTCAGTGAGCTAGTAACTACCGAGAGATACTTATGATCTTCCAAGTTTGGATTAATGACCTCCTTATACTATCTTAGTTTTCTCTTAACCGATAAATTTTCCGCACACCATAATTTCTCTTTAAACTTAGAAGTAATACTATTTTTGACATTATCAATGTTCTCCAAAATGTCGTTTTCATTAATGCCCCAATGGTTTAACCAAGTCATGTTATCTTTACACCAACACCGCTTGAGGCCTAGTTGGTTTTGACTTGATTTTAAAGCAATTTTAGGAAGTCTCTTGTTTCCCATGTCATTTATCTAATGCTTGTACATCAGGTACCTAGTCATAGAAATGCCCTCGATGGGGAAAATACCCACTTCTATGAGGAGAATAGGATAAGGCATATTGATTTTAATTTTTAGGTTATAAGTTATAAACCGCTTCTAGATTTGCTCAATCTTCTTCCAAAATTCTCTAGAAATGTTGCACCCCCATACTTCACAACCATGCAAGATAACAGGGATGATAAGAGTTTCAAAGAGGAATTTCTTTTTATCCCACATGACCAAATTGGATGATTTGCGGTTATTTTCAAGACCAAAATAAGCTTTTCATCCTCCATTAATCATTTTTTCAATGATATAGTTCCAATTGAGCTTGTGATGAATATAAATTCTGAGATACTTGTAAGAAGTTTGTTCCTCTAGATTTCTAATATCATAAATAAAAGTTGCATAGGTGTCTTTCTTAGATTTGATAATCATGATTTTTGTCTTGTCGGTGTTAACAGTCATATCCAAGTTAGAGCAAAAATATTTAAGAATTCTTAATTGCTTATCGAGATCAGAATGACAACTTGCCATAAGAACAATATCATCAACATAAAGTCGAGGATGATAACTATCCTAGCCCAGATTGTACTGACACAACATGCTTCTTCTAAACACTTTTCTAGCTTATCAATGTAAATGCAAAAGAAGGCAGGGAGACGGAGAATCCTTGTTTAACTCCAATATTACAATTTATATATGTTGTCTACCCCTCATTATTCTTAAACTTGGCAATGACCTTTTCGTATAACCTTATCGTGACAACTTTGAACTCAAAAGGAACCTTAAGCTCCTCTATCTTACTCCATCTTCTTCCATAGGTTATTTCTAGGCATTATATTAAAAGCTTTCCTAAATTCCACAAAGCAACAAAATAGGTTAGACTTATTATTACGACATTCCTCTGCAATCATCATAAATGTAACGAGATAATCGATGATTGAATGAAAAAAATATATAAAAAAAGCATTTTTACTATGAAAAAATAATTTTTATTATTTTAAATTAAAAGTTTTAATAAATTATAAATAATTTTAAGCTTTACTTTAAAATTAATAATGAAAAGCTTTAATTAATTACAAATAACTTTAAGTCTTATTTTAAAACAACTATATACTTTTAATTTTAAATTTTATTTTAAAACAACCACATTTAATTTAATAACAACCTAATAACTTTTAAGCAATTATAAACAATTTTGAATTTTATTAGGAAACAATCACATTGATAGATAATTATATACCATGAATTTAATCACCCATTCTTAGAATTTCACTTTAATCATATTAATGGCAATGGACATTTCACTCTTTTTTGATGGCTGTTTTTTACAGCAAGTGGTTGTAATTGTTTTGATGTACTTACTGTCTATTTTGGGGGACCTTCAGCTAGTTATTTGCTTATCTTTGGCATATATGTTTGAATGGACATCAGATATGAACAGAAAATCTGACCCGAGATATCGGGAATGATGAGAAAGTCTGCATATGAACAGACTTTGAGATATTTATTCTTCCTTTATCTGGTTGTCATAGCTGTATATGTCTTCTATATGACTGATTTGGGTGTAGAAGGACTTGATTTGTTATCATTATATGATGTATGTATCTGAGGTCTTTTGATTCTATTGAATAACAAAGACTGGCTTTTTTCTTCTGAAAAAAAATAATTGAACTTAATAATTTCATCATAAGTTGAATAACCTTTATTCAATAGTTGAATCCGGCGAACCTTTAGCACCGACACTTCAAATTTTGATGGGAGGGTTTTTAGTTTTACGCTTTATATAATTTTGATTGGAGATTTTTAAGTTTTACGCTTTATGTAATTTTGATTGGAGAGTTTTTAGTTTTACGCTTTATATGATATGAAATATTATAATTTTAAAATTTTTATTGAAAACAATTTGGTGATAGTAAAAATTCAATGACAATTTCTTTCATGAATATTTTTAATGAACTAATTACTTTGTCTAGTGCTATTATGAAATGTAAAATGCCACCATCAATATGGAGGCCTTATTAGGTTTTTACGTCGAAGTTGGATCATTCACAAATACTACAAGATGGTACATGTCCTCTCACATTTATTGTGCTTACCAAGCTATCACAAATGGAGTAGTATAAGTGTTAATAGCAATTTTTATTAAAACGATAATTGGCAGTGGTTAAATTTCAATTTTAACTTCTTGGGTCTTAAAATCCATCATTTAAGTCTAAGCTGAAAATCATATGTGTTGTGATTGCAAAATTACAAATTCAACAAATTTTAAGAACAATTTTGATCGGTTTTCTACAAAATTTCGCCGCAAAAGAGGGGCGTTTTAGTTGTCTTTTATCCTACTCGATCCCAAATAATCCAAGATGGTACATGTACTCTCACATTTATTGTGCTTGCCAAGCTATCAATGTGGTTTTTAGTAATCCAATTGGAACAACAACGGCCCAAAGAGCCTATGTGCTTATAAAGGATCTCCTGAATTGGTTATGAGTTCGAGTTATGGCTTCAACTTATTGGTGAAGAAAAGGAACCCACACCATGTCATTTACAAAGCACTTCTCTACCTAAAAATCTATAGAGATGTCCATAAAACAAACTTGAACATGTGCACCTTTTCATTTAGAAATTACAAATTTGATTGGAAAAGGATTCATATTGACCACACAATAAGCATCCAAAGATCCAATAAAACCATTCTTATAACATAAACCAATGCACCATCTGAGAATGATTTTTGTTTGTCGAGATACTATCAAACAAACCAAGGAATATATGATTCATAGTTAACACGATCCCTCTAAAATCCACGGTCTAGGGATGGGTGTTACAAGATATCTCCACTCCACTAAAATGTTAGACAACCATACTTTTATTTTCTTGAACTAATGTATATAGAGTGCTATGATTTTTCGGGTGACCTCACAGAGAAGGGTGCACCCTTCAAAAAGGTCATGTTTATCCCAATAAAATGTGCAAGCAACCTAGGTGTATTTTCAAAGGAGGATGCATTCAAATTGGCTATTGTGCTCCTAGTTAGTAATTAACAGTTGAGGGCATTTATTCATATTTTTAGGTTTTTCTCTCTTGACTTGGTCGTTACATGCATTCACGTAGATGCATTTTCCAACCATAGGGTTGAGTGGCAAAGCTATTTATTATTTTTTTCATTTGTGTGGACCATTTGGAATATTATACCAGCCTAGATCCAAATCCTAGGCTCTATTAAGCACCGATAGGAATCAAATATATAGACGTGCAAACCTCTTCTTAGGTATTGCACTCAAGGAGCTATCAACTTTGTTGTGTCCTATATATAGCCATTGATTTGATTCAAATCAAAAGACACATATTTTTATTTAAGGTCTACATATAAAAATTTTATTTATTAATATTTAATACTATTTATGGTGGACATATAATATTTTTTATTTTGTTAGGAACGAACATTACAACATCTCACCCCATACATGGTTTTAAAACCATGTGCAACGCCCTCCTAAAACCATGGATTGTTTAGGAGAACCATGTACAATAAAACCATGGGTTTTATAGGAGGCCTTGCACATGGTTTTAAAACCATTTGAAAGGCCCTCCTAAACCATGTACAATAACACCATGGGTTGTTTAGGAGGCCTTGCACATGGTTTTAAAACCATGTGCAAGGCCAACATTTTTTTGTGGATAATTCAATTTTTTATACATTTTTTTAGGTAGGAACATTACAACATCTCCCCCATTTTACATCTATTTTGGCGGATAATTAATTTTTTATTTTTTAATGGCCGACAAAATATATTTGTTACTTCTTACTTTTTAGAAGTAAAAAGTAACGTTATGTAACATTACATAACATTATTTAATGTTACAAGATCTCCCCCATACTGGGCTGTAGAGCGCCTCTCGGCGCAATAAGGGCTAGTTAGCCTCATAATAAAATTTAGCCATTTTTTCCCAAAGAGAACTATTGCATGAACTATTATTCTTGTTCTTTTATTTTTTTGCTAATATTATCTAGGTTATTATTTCCTTTGTCTAGTGTGATTCCACTCTAATATAGGGTTTGCATGTTTTTGATAGATCAGATATACACCAAATGGCGTCATAGCATCTATCTAGGACCTATTCTCCATCATATTTCTAAGGCTCAAATCCTCTCTCAAATCATTAAATTCTTATAAGCAAAATTTCATATCTATTTCATTAGAGTGTATCCTTCAATCTAGATCTACATCGACACTTGCTCTCATCTCTCCCCTATTTTAGTTCCACACTGAAGTAGAAGTCAGACCCAAGTAATTTCTTTAGAGTTTGTGCATGGAAACCCAATCTTCCCAGCTAGATCTCAAGTTGTTATGTTAGTGTTTCAATTGTGCATTCGATATATATTTATGGATTTTTGTAGTTCTTTGATCTCTTAGTTTTGACCCCAACCTTAGCTTATCCAAACACCCTCATTATCCTCCTTTTGCTTCACTGCCATAGTTGCTATGGTTTTTTGCACATCCTTATGTTATTTTTATCTTCCAAAGATCCCTCATAGCCCCTAAAAGAACAATCCAATGATAAGGTCAATTCTACCAACTATGCCCCACTGCACCTAGACATTATCATGCTTCTATAGGAATTGCTCATTAATAAATACCAACACATTATTTTTTCAGTTGGATACTTAGATAACTCTCCCCAAATATGACGGGAATATGAATAGTGAGGTTGTGTATTCCTGAATCTATAGCTTCACTACTTATTTCTAGACCAATCCTAATCTTGCATAGGACCAACAATTCCCGCTAGCTAGCAATCACCTACAGGGCATATCACATGCATGGTGACAATGTTAACAATTGTCATAGGTTGTATATATTGAATTGAATGACAAGGTCATCCCTTCCATTTCCTCTATGTAACTTATTCTTGTAGTTCAATCATAAAACATGGTCTAAAGGTCAAATATTGATTCAAGAGTGTTCTTTTCCTTACCATAGCTTCATCATGTGAATTAAATAGCAAGAGTAGCTCATAAAAAGAGTATTCGATAGTAAGAAAAATAGAAAAAAATAATCAAATGTTAAACAAACCAAATCGAGAAAGAATCCATTAATGGATTAATCTTCCCATGAGTCATGGCTACCCATCTCTCAACAACTTCTCATGTAATAAGAATACTGTGTATGCAATAATCATTGGTGAGTGAAATTTCTACATGTACTTCGTATGAGTTGAAACATGCTTATCTTCTACAAGTTTTCAATTTAATTACTGTGAGATTTTGATTCGCAACAACATCTAGAAGCTAAGGGAATCATCACAACAAAAGAATTTGACAATACATGAAGAAAACAATGTAAAAGAGAAAAATTAACACATAGAGATGGTGCCAATAACTGATTTTTCTATTACAATCCAAGATGTAAATATCTACGGAACATGATTATATTACAATAGGAGAAAATTGTTAGCCTTTGTGACAAATTGGTGGCATACATGTGGCAGGATTAGATTGGACCTCAAACCCACCTAGGTGGACCAATAAGCTCCCAAACCACCTCAAACGGTCACAAATGGCCATGTGAACGTTTGGAAAGCATGCTTAGTCATACATAAGGATAGGTTAGGTGTGTTGGAGTGCATGGGTGAGTGGGAGTGGCTCTAGGAAGCAATAAATGGTCCAAAATAGAAAAAAACACTAAAAAACAATGCATGGGCACCTCTGGTCAAACCAGATCCATGATTTAAGGAGTAGGAGCACCCCAAGGGACCAAATTGTCATTAATGAGGGTGATCCTACTCATGGTTGACCAAAATGTGGGCGCTGGGTGCAATTAATGATCCAGAGCCCCCCAATAACCTTAGGAATCCAACATAACCAATGTTTGGACTATGCAACATAAGTGAAAACGAATGTAAGTATGGTCATAGGTGGTATGTGACTAGGGTACTAGGTGGTATGATGTTCTAAAACCCCCTATTAAGCCTGACTTAGTGTAACCACATTAAAATTTGAGGCCTTGGCAACTAAGGCTCAAGTCACCTCTTACAAAAATTTATTTGTCCATATAACCAAGGTAAGAAGGAAAGCCACATGGGAACAAAACCTACCCTCTAAAATGGACATGGAGAAAAATCTGAAAGTGAATATCAGTCATCATCATGTGTCACCTATCGGGTGAAATATATGATACTAATTTCAACATAAACTATCAATCCTAGAATATCGTAAACTTAATAGGAAAAATATATGTAGGGTCAGAGTAACACTAATTTAATCTAACATTCCATGCGGATGAAATCGAAAATATGCGACCAACTTAATCTAAGAAAATACTTGCGACTGGAACTGAACCTAATTTAAGAAAGCAGGAAATGACATGAAAAATAAATCTTATCTAGAAAAGTATGTGACAAATGATAAATACCAATTGAAAAATGATAAAAGATGTGAGATCACATGAAATCTATATTATCAACATAACCAATCAATTACGGAGAAATCCAAATTTCTGTTCTAAATCATCAACTCCATTACAAAAGATCAAATCCATACTCTAAAAAAGACAAAATGTTTCTCTATTTCCCTATTGCTAAAGAGAAAGGCCTTCCTCCTCAAATGAGGAGAGAGCCCTCTTATTTATACCTGAATGCTTTGAATAAGACTTACAGATCCACTTTTCTCTCAACCTATCCCTTCAAATTCTCCATAGTATCTTGGATAAGATATTCTATCTACATGATCTTCTCCTTTGAGTATGCTTAAATAATTATCCCAAATCTTCTTCAAATCTTCAAAGCTTGAAGATGAAATTCGAATTTGAGGCTAGGTGGTGGTTTTTGACCTTGTTAAAATCTTTAAATATGCCTGAAAACATCATAAAACTCATCCAACTTTGAGATACAATGAAAATATGTTATTTTTCTTAATATTTAATCATAAATTCTCTTAAAATACTTAAAAATAAACAAATTGGAAAATAACAAGGTAACCCATATTTATTTATGAAAATGGCATAAGGAATTGTTAATAGAGTGATGAATAGGGATGAATGTGAGGAATAGTGAAAGGGAAAATAGGATGAAATGCAACATTTGGGCAACCAAAAATTCCCCCAACTGAACTTGTTGCATGTCCTCATGCAAATGTACATAAAGTTTTTAACTTTGGCTTTGCATGACGATGTTTTTAACAATAAATCATCCCATGATGTGAAATACATAAGTAGCAGTTGATTTTACTTATGGTTGGTTCTTGTGTGACAACCATTAATATGTAAAATGTTGGTTCTTGTGTTAACAAAAAATTCATTTCTTTTACTTGTTTTATGGCTGCAATACATGGATTTGAAAGTATCCATGCATTGTAAATGATAAGCCATTAATGTACATTAGGAAGCCTTTTCTTCATGTTTATGGATCATGTTAAAAATGGAATCAAATTGTAATAAAGTGTATTTTGGAAGAGACATGTTGGTCAATGGTAAATGAGATTATGGCATGTGTAAAATGGAATTAAATGGTAATGAATATACCCCCCCCCCCCCAACTAAAGGCATTTTAAGTTTATGAAAATGAATAAGGTAATGTAACATGGTGAGGGAATTGTAACACCCCGGCTTTGACCCTATTTGCATTAAAAATGTATATGATGTATATATTGTAATTAATTATGGTGAGGAGCTAAGGGAAAAAGGCCCACCATCGATTTATCGTTTTATGTTTTGGAGATTAAAATAGATGCCCATGGTATTTCATGCTAGCCAGGCACATTATAATTTTGGACATCATGTAAATATGCAATTTAATTAAAATACCCACAACCAACTATGTCAATGCAACATTAAAGAGATGGGGGAATGATTTCCTGAGGATAGTGGGGGGGGTATTCAAATCTTTGGGACAATGGGGAAAATCCAAATGGAAAAGGGAGAACCCATCAAACTATCAACTACCCATTTTGTCTTTTGTGCCCAATCATTTAATTCTACTAGAAATTGGTTGGGTTAGTTATTGCATGGGAATGGGTAAGGTATGGGTGTCAGAAATTCGAAATTGGGGAAGCACCCATTTTTTGGAATTTTTTTTTTGACTTAGGGTCCAAGTAAATGTCCAAAAATGCTACCCATTCCCTCATGCATGGACGTCCTCCTCTTCATTCACGTTTTTGGAGCTTTTGTGCACTCTCATTCATGATTTTGGAGTTTCTTGTGTTTTCTCCATGGATGGGAAGTTGGTTTGCTAACATTCAGTGGCTAGGATCTTTGTTGGGTGTTTTTGTTGTTGTTTTTGTCATTACCCAACCGGGAAAAACGTTTTTTGGGTTGCACAATGAATTGGAGAAGAGACCCATGATTTTTGGGTGCTGGATGAATCTGTTTTTTCCCATGTGAAGGCCATAAACATTTCTGGAGATTGAATTGATGTTAGGGGGATGTTTTTACCCATCTTGGCAATTTGTTTTGTTACCAAAATCATTTTCTTCAAAGCTAGAATTTTGTATCTTGTTGTGTGTACATATTTTTTGTTGGCCTGAACTGGTTTGGGAGTGGAAATGGGGTATGAACTAGCTTGATAAATCTAGTGTGAGAAGGAACCTCATAGACAGATCTAGGGGGATGGTTTTCTTCCGTGCGCACCCTGAATAGCACTGGAAAGGAAGGCATATCCTGATGGACTGTGTAGTAGGGAAGGGGGTGCTTCCTTGTGTTGGGTGTGTAGATGTTCTAGAAGCTAGGTTAAATCTAGTGCATGTGTCCATAACTCGATGGTTCAGCTCACTATCTTAGAAGTCATCCTCTCTAGATCCTTTGCAACCTGATAAACCCAACTGTGTTGGCTTGGATGAGTTTTGTTGTATACCTGGCTATGTGTGAGCCTTCTACTGTTCCCTTATTCCTTGTGGGAATCATGCCTAGATCAAGGGTGGCAGTGTTGCTGAGAGATTACTGAGCACACTGGCCTATGGTTGGGTGGAACGTTGAAGCTACATAGCTATTTGCGGGACAAGCTTCTTTCAAGATAAGTATCTCTTGTTTTAATCTCTGCATTTGTATTTACTTGATGAAATATGATGAACATGTCTAATAACACATATTTCATTAAATTTGGAAATATTCTATTACAGGGACTTCATCCACATTGAGTTTGTTTTGTAAATCTCTAAATACATATTCTATTAAATCTAGAAAAATCAACTCAAATAACTATTCCATTAAATTTGGAAGAATTAATCCAATGAACTATTTTATCAATTAATATTTTTTATTTATTTCAAGTAAAACTTTAGTATTCAACCATTCAAAAGGAAATATTACATCTCAATAGAACTAGAGGAAATATTACATCTCAATTAGAACTAGATGGGTTAGATCTAGAATTTAGAACTTCCTCTAGATTGGGTTCTTTCAAAATGAGGAAAGTCATAGCCTTTGAATCCTTACATAACTTCTATTAATATTATTTATAGTTTGTATTAAATTTTAAGTTGATTAAATTATTTTATGACATAATACCAACAGTGTATTTGTTACTACAACAATTATAAACATTGTCATAGTAATTATTTTTGCCTTTGTTGAGTATGTTGTTTTATTTTTGGAAGTTGACACCGCTTATAATCAAAACAAGAAAATATTTTATGACTTTAAAGTCTAAGTTTTACCCTTGTAAT